>PVIA01006780.1:0-92265 GCA_004024845.1 Tonatia bakeri
TTTTCGCAGCACAAAAGGACCATCTCTGGTCCCCCACACATACCTTTCCAAGATGCCATTCACATCCTAGGGAGAAAAGAGAAAAAATGAGTCAAGTGGTAATAAGCCTCCTCACTTACAAAGCTTCATCACATCCCACCACTCCCTGATATGGTGGGAACAGAGATGGTCTCAAAGTGAGACCCAAGAAGTACAGAGAAGACTCAGGTCAATCACTCAAGAAGACTCATGTGAAGTTTTCAGGCTTCCTAAAAGGTAGAACGAACTTTCATCTTGTGGAACCACAGCATGAGACTTCCACTGTCAGGACATGAAGTATATTTAGGAGGAAAACATGAGGCCCATGACATATTACCCATGTTCGTAAGGCTCTCATGAGTTGATTTGAGTAAGTCATGGCTCATTAATTCATTCAACATGAATGTAAAGTGGGGTACTAGTACTTGTCAAGGATTATACCAGGTAATCAAAAAATGACTACTTGTAGTATTCCTCAAGAAGTTTACATGACTTCTGCTGAGGATAAAAGCAAACAAATGTATTAATGTAAGCTTTTCTCAAGTCTTTCCTCATTTGATACACTGTCTTTCAATTGCCCATATTAAAGCATCACTGTGTGTTGTTGTTATAATAATAGAAAGCAATTTGGGGAGCAAGTATCCATATTTTACCAGGATTAATTCAGTATTCATCTGAAGTAGACTGTGATAAAATAGGATGCATGTTGTGTTCCAGGGAGCAACTATGACAGAAATAGAAACTACTATGCTTAATATTTTATATTGAAAATATCTGTTTAATTCAAAAGAAGCTCGTTGATGTGAAATAGAACAATGAAAATTGCAGGCAACTTATTGAAGCAAATTACAATATAAATTAAATAGAGCTAAATGAGAATTGCAGTAATTGTTATTGTCTTAATTCACCAAATAAAGACAGAGATTCTTAGACTAGATGAAAAACAATTTTGTTTTGCTAGTGACATGAGACATATTTTGCATTCAAAGACACAAGAAGGCAAAAGTAAATTGATAGAATTCTGGTCAAAATGGTGGAGTAGGTAAATGCTGTGATTGTCTCCTCCCACAACCAAATGATAATTGTAAATATATTACTGAATAATCACCCTTGAGAAGCACCTGGATATGAACTGAACTTCTATAATTAAAGATATAAAGACGAAGTCACCTCAAGACTGGTGGGAGGGGCTGAGACAAAACCGTCTGCTACCACACCCTCCTGTGCAAGTTAAGAATAAGTAGGAATATCTTGGATGCAGAGGTACCTCCTGATAGATGTGAAGTCCCAGTACCACATCCAGCTCCTCAGCCAAGAGTGCCGGTGCTGGGAAGAGGAGTCCCCACAATATCTGGCTGTCAAATCCAGCATGGGCTCAGTCCAGGTGAGATGGAGGGCTACTGAAACACCAGGCATCTCCTTAAAGGACCCTAGCACAGAGTCACTCCCTTATAACACTTGTCCTAAGCTCCAGAGAAGAGACAGAACCTTGAAAAGTGCCAGAGACATACGAAGAGAAACTGAATTGTCTGGCTTCAGGTGGAGAACTGGTAGGGCAACACTCCTAAGGACTAGAATGCTGGCAGGCTCCATTTTTTTTCTCTGGAGCCCGTCTGTACACAGCCACCAGAAACAGGCAAGGACCAAATCTGAGTCTCCATTAACCAGGCTAACACCACTGTTGCCCAGTCTGGGTGATTCTCAGAGACCCTACTCCACACAATTCAAGCCTCTGACCAAATCTCTTTCAGAGGATAATCCACACAAGCAGCTGGCCTGTCAGCCCATGCTCCAAATTTTCCTAAAAGCTCTCAAGTTCCACAAACCCCAAACAAGCAGTGGCTGACCTAGTGTGCACTTTCCCTCTTGCTAAGTGGCTTCAGGCTAGCAGTTATGTCAGCTCATCCTAGGGAACTGCATAGCATCCTCAAGACATCTCTGAAGCCAGCACAGGCAACCACCCCAACCATAGATCACTTTGTTGCTCCCAATAGGTGGGACAGACAAAGGAAGTGGCTGAACTTGGCTTACACCAAAGCACCTCCCAAGAGGTCCCAGAACCAATACACCTGGTGGCAAGTTTCAGAACTTACTAGAATGTCACTCAATTAGGGCCAAAAATGACCCAAAGGATAGATGCAGTAGGTTCTTGAGCCCCACTATTGTGAATCCCACTCCACAGAGTCAGCTTCTTCACTGGAGCCAGTGCCATTACTCACAGCCACTCAGCCTGAGGGTCAGTCCTAGCCTCGGATGTGCCGAAAGTAATTAAGGCTCAACTATAGCAAGGGAACACATACAACCCACACTAGGGACACCCCTGGAGCCCAATGCTCATGTGAACAAAAAAAACAGCAAAGGATACTACTACATAAGGCACTCAGCCAAGACTAGAAGACATGGCAAATGTATGTGATACACAGAAATAAACATAGGGAGGCAGCCAAAATGAGAACACAATGACACCATCCCAAATCAAAGATCAGGATAAAACCTCAGAAAATAGAAGTATTTCATTTGGAAGTTCTTACAGGGAAAAGAGATGGAAGCAGGAATACAATTTTTTTTTTATTATTTTCTGTTCAACACATTCCAAATTAAATAAATGGATGCAGGGATCCATCCACCAGATGCAGAATTCTAAACAGTGTTTATAAGGAGACTCACTGAACTTGGGGAAAGAATAGATGGTCTCAATGAGAACTTCAACAAAGAAACAAGAAACATAACGAAGCAGATAGCATAAAAATAACTAAGTGAGGAATGAAGAATGCAGAGAGATAATTTTAAAGGGGGCAAGGGAAAACCAGTTGATTACCTGTAAGATTCCTATAAGACTATTAGCTGATTTCTCAACAGAAACTTTGCATGCCAGAAGGGATTGGCATTAGTCAAGTGATGAAAAGCAAGGACCTACAACCTAGATTACTCTATCCAGCAAAGCTATCATTTAGAATTGAAAGAGACCAAAAGAGCTTTTCAGATAAGAAAAAGAAGACATGTTAAAGGGACTTAAGAAGAAGAAAAAAAATTATAATGACATCCATAGACCCTTTCACACAATGAATGCACAATACACCTTTTTTCAAATTTATATAAACATTTTGTATATACAATATTTTAGATTATAAAGCAAATGTCAATATATTTAAAAATTGAAATAATAAAAGTTATGCTTTTTGATTAGAAAGGAATTAAATGTAAAATATTCAGAAGAAAAAGTATAAAATCAGTGTTTTCAATTAAACTATAGTTTCAAAGATACCAAGAGTTTAAGAACAACAACAAAAAAATCACAAAAGAAATTTGAAAATAAGTTAATTGAATCCAAATGATAAGTAAATAATCCAGAAGTATAGAATATAATAAAAACAATGTTTTTATATCATTAAAATTGATACAGGAAAGATTATGTCAAATCAGTGGTCTAAATTCTCACCTTAAGAAACTAGAAAAATAACAGCAAATTAAACACAGTACCACACATGTATACACACACTCAGTTCACATGTGTAAATATAGGAACATAAAGGAAACAGAATAATAAAGAAGTCAATGATAGAGGAACTTTAAAAATAAATAAATAAAATAATAAAGTTTATTTTTGAAAAATGTCAGTAAAATTAACCAAATTGACCCTCCCCAAAAAGTAATTCACTTTATAAGAAATAAAAGAGAGGATATCACTGTGAGTACTGTAAAAATGAAACAGATTCTAAGAGATTATAATGACTAACTTCATGATTATATGTGATAACTTATAATAGACAAATTTCTACAAAGATGTACATTATCAAAATCTGAGTCAAGAAATGTTAAAAAACTAAATGCAGGAAAAAACATATATTTTACTGAATTTATATATTCGTACATGCAATAAATAAATTTATATATTCAATACTATATATATTTTTCCTGTATTTATATATGTATATATTTAATATATAAATTTACATATTCAATAAAATAGTGTGTGTATACAAATATATATATATATTTTTTTAACTGTTCCAAAAAGGAAAGGCCCAGAGTGAGATGATTTCACTGCTGAATTTATTAAATTATTAATGAAAAAATAGTACCAATCTTTCAAAATTGCTTATTCAAAAACAGAGGAAAGAAATCTCAACTCATTCTATGAGAAAAAAACAAAACCAAAACTCTTGGGACACAGGGAGGTATCTGAAAAATGTTCTAGGCTAGATCACAGATACAGGGGCCCATAGAATCATATAATTGGACACAAAGATTCTTATCTCCACAGTCAGATTTTTGCACTGCAATTGATACATTAATAAAAACAAGGTTTTCCTTGTTATTCATGCATTCAATTATTCCTATAACCTCTGAAATAGATGCAGGAAAAGGTTACTGCAAGACCGTGGGAACCTCAGTGTCACCACCAGAAACAGCACAGCCACACAGCACAGCAGGAAACTTAAGCCTTCATTTTCCTCAAGTTCAAATGCTGAGGCTTCTTCCCATCTTACCTGCAGCATCTTCCTCATTGACCCCTGCAACCGATGCTCCAGCTCTGAGATGAGATCTCTCAACACCTGGCTCTGCTTGACCAGCTCACTCTCAGACTGCTGCAGGTCATGGAGAATATCTTCTTCCTCCTTTACCAGCTTTTGCAGCTCCTTCTGCTCCTCAGTGTCCAGAAAGCCTCTCAGTTTTTTAAAATACTCCTGGACAATTTGGCTGTCATTTTGTATTAGATTCTTCAGGAATGAGAAAGAGAGAGGGACTCAGACAATTAGGCAGAGACTGGGAGCCAGAGAAGGAAGTATATGATTAGGAAGTTCTCACAGGGAGGGGAGATAAAAGCAGGAGAACAATGCTTAGGGAGGCTGATTTTTCCTATTATTTTCTCTTCAACACATTCCAAAATAATGGCATCAAGTTCACATTATTGAAGTCAACATTGAAGGAAAATAAAATACCTGGGTGTGGCTCAGCTTTCCCACAGCTGCCCAAGACAGTCACACCTTGATGCATTACTCCTGAACTCAGCCCCCACCCTCAGCCTAACTTTGAGCACTGGGGTAGAGAGTCCTGTACCATCGGAAATTGTCTTCCCCTGGAAGAGTTAAAGGCTCAAAATAATAACAGCAATGAACACAGAATTCACAAGCCATCCTCACCAGACAGTCTCTCTGAGAATCACTAAACTACAAATATCTGTGTTAATTTATGACAAATTCTATTTCAGCCCCACCCCAATCAGGAAAAGAAGAAAGAATGCCTAATCTATGACTGGACATATCAACTTTCAGGGAATAGGAGGAAGGGAGCCCCTTGGGACTAAGACTCAAGGATCTGCCCAGATTCTTGTCTAACTCCCTCAGAGGAGTCTCTTCCTACCTTCCAGGAAGTTCTCTGTTCTTTGATGTCAGCTTCCAACTTCTTAGCTTTCTGCTGTTCAGTCCTCAGCCTGTTCAGAGCTGCCTGCAGCTTTTTCTGTGAAGGAGGAATCAAAGCAGAGCCTAGCTATAAGCTTTCTCAGCTTCAGAATGGAGGACAAAGACAGAAAAACCAGACTGACCTCTGAAGATACTAGTTTACAGGAAGCAGTTGGAACTTGTGACTTGAAGGAAACGTGATGTGGTGAATGTTTTCTCTAAGACTCAAGTGATAGAATTCCCCATTCCATGTCAGGAGAAGACTGATTCTGTTTGTACTAGAAACCTGATTCTGTAGTATGGTGTAGGAGACCATTCTGTGTGGTGTGGGCCCAGCTCCCACTCAGAGATGAACATGACCCACACCCATGGATAGGTTCTCCCATGGGAAATCAGGCTTGCAATGTGCCCAGGCCACTTTGAGTCTTGCTTTTGCTAAAAAACTCCCTCACCCTGAATTGAGGACATTTACTGCAAAGTAACCTCCTAAAGTCCATGTTAAACCTTCCAAGAATGAGTGTAACCAGTTCAACCACTTTTGCCTTTTCATTTGCAAATATCCCTCTTCTATGATGTGATTAGCAGCATTGGCTCCTTTGTTTTCTGTAAAAGGTAACTACCTAAAGTGAATCTGTGCATAGTAAATGAGGACCAACAGGTAATGTGCCAAGAAACCCAATAAAGGCCAGCCACGGCAAGGGCCAAGGCTTTTGCTCCCCTTGAGAGAAAAGCTGTGCTGTCCCCTTTCCTCCATCAGACTCGGTAATCCGTGTGAATGTCTCATTTCATCCATAATGATGTGGACACTGTGGGCCAGTGTCTGCATCAGTATGGAAAAACTTAGGTATCGATTCACCCTGCTGCCCACCTACCACTCCTGTTCAAAGGGGCCATAACAGCTTTCCTTGGGCACCAAACCTCCACCTATTAGCACAAGCTATAAAAATATCTACTTCTTCTTTGAGTCTGCACATATTTTTTTAATTGTGTGGAATGCACAGAAATGTCTTTCAGGACTTAGAAGGTGAGCATAGGAAGAAAAGTGATCACAAGACTCAGGGCTAGTGTGGCAAAGTAACTACAGTCAATACAAAGCAGAAATTTCCCATCAAGTACTATTTTCTGCCCTGTCTCTCCTCCATCCTGTTACCTTGTACTCCTGGGCAACCTCTTCCATGAGGAAAGTGTGGTGACCATGGTGCTCTTGAGACCTCTCACAAAGCCAGCAAATGAACTTCCCATCCTCCTTACAGAAGAGCAGGAGTTTCTCTCCATGGCGCTCACAGAGATCTCTCTTTTGCTCCTCCTCTGGGCTTAACTTGACCTCCCTAAGTGTCTCCACTATATTGGCGACATGCCGATTAGGTCGCAGGTTCCCAGGCTGGTAGGTGATTCGGCACACAGGGCAGCTGCTCTGCCCTTCTTCACTGATTATGGACTCCTTGCTGTTTGCAGTGATGCAGGCTTGGCAGAAGGTGTGCCCACAGTCCAGGCTCAGGGGTTCTGTCAGGAGCTCTAGGCAGATGGGGCAGGTCACCTCCTCCTTCATGTTCATCAGGATTCCTGAAGCCATCGCAGCTGCTCCCCTGCTCCTGTCTGTCCTGATCTGAGGCTTCTCTGGCTCACAGATTTCTGCCAGAATCAAAAGGTTAAAGGGGGCAGAGCAAGAAAGGTAAGAATAAATGATGCTAACAGTGTAGAAATCACAGACATGGCAAGAAAACATATTGAAGGACAAAAAAGAAATGGTAAAGAGACAAGGAAAGGAGCTGGTGACATGGTAAAAAGGATAATTTGTAACAATTTTAAATACTTTATCTGACATGACAAATTTCATTCTTATCTATGCTATAGTTGTTGTTGTCCTTTACTTTTACAAGGATGACCTGAGGCTCTTTCTACCAAGATCTTTCTGTGGCCCAAAATCTCATCTACTTATTATTTCCCATGAAGAAAACACATCCTTCGATGGAAAAGCACCAAAACACTTACGTGTCTGGGCTTTTATACCTGCTCTTCTCTCAGCACACAGTGCTGCCCCTGGTATAAGTAGGAATAATCACTCTCATCCTTTGGTTAACTCTCTCCTTATGTATTCATTTATCATAAAGCCCTGCTGTGACTTCCTTATTTACAATATAACCATTGCTATCATTCACTGTATGTTTTAAATGACTTCTCTTATCATCACAACACAATATGTGACAATGTATTTGTGTATGTGGCAAGAGAAAAACCTTTATCAGATGTGTACATAGACACAGTGAGTGATTACAAAGATTATTTGTCTTCAATACACAGAGCTTTGATGAGCCTAATGTATTCAGGGTACCCCTTCAGAGGTCTGTTCCTACATTAATGAGTTAATCAAAGGCAAAATGGGTAACTTAGAAGTTTCTGGGAAGTCTTGTGTTGATAAATGGTAAAATGTCATGTTTGCCTGGAAATATACCAAGGACCATTTTTCCTAAAAGGTGCGGATGGTGCTGAGGGAGATAGTATAAATACACTCATAGGATCACAAAAGTCACATAACTGCAGAAATAAGAACACAAATGAAATGAATATCAGTCCTGGAAAAGAAGTCTCAAATATTAGGTAAGACGATTCAAGTAATTTTTAATGACTATAAATTAAATGCTAATAACTAAACTAATATCTACAAACAAAAAGATGAGTCAAAATAGAGAGTTTAAACCACTCTGACCCTAATGTTTGACATTCACCTGGAAAGTACCGTATTTTCGGATCATAAGACGCACCTAGTTTTTAGAGGAGGAAAATGGGAAAAAAAAATTTGAAGCAAAAAATGTAGTAAAATATTTAATAACATAAACAACATAATATTTCACCAATGTAAATGTCAACAGAACTCAGCAGCAGCATTAACAACCATTATTACTGACTTTAAGCTTTAAGTATGGAAACTCCTCTAATCATCAGGGAACCCCAAGAACTCCTCATCACTACTGTCCACATTTATGAAGCTCAGTTCCTCAGAATCACTAGTATCACTGTCTTCACTCTGTTCGTAGAAGATATCATCTTCAGAGCTGTCTAAGGCATTGCCGATGCCACATTTTCAATGCCACATTTTTTGAAGCACCTCACAACAGTTTCATCCTTATCTGACTGCCATGAGGTTTTCACCCACTCACAAACTTGGGTAATAGTGGGCCTCTTCATTCATCCAGTTGGTGTCAGACCATGATCTCCAGCAGCCATCCATTTGTTCCATTCTTCTCTCATGAAAACTTTAAATGGCTTGTTGATGGAAACACCCAAAGGTTGCAACTGGCTGGTAAGCCCCCCAATACTTATGGCTAGATGGGTTTTCTCTTCTTTAAATCTCTTTTTTGTGGCTTCAGTGATATGTGTCCTAAACTGGTCAAGCACTAATAGAGAGGTTTTTTCAGAAGCCCTGCAGAATGTTTGGACCACACTTTTTCTATCCATATCTTCATGCCATTTTCGTCCATGCATACTTTGTCATGAACATGAACAATAACTCCTCTTGGGATTGCCTCTTTTGGCATGTTTTTTCTCTTGAAAATCAGCATTGGTGGCAGTTTGGTGTCATCTGCATGGCAGGACAACACAACCGTGTAAAGTGTTTTATCATGCCCTGAGGTTTTCACGGTTATGGTTTTGGCGCTTTTCACATCAACAGCCTTGTTTAATGGAACATCAAAGGTTAATGAGACTTCATCCATGTTCCCAATCTGGCTTATTTCAAGTCGATTTTTCTTTCTTGCATCCAGTATAAATTTGTAAAAAGACACAATCTTGGATTCATATTCTATAGATATTTTTTGTGCAACCCTAGTTTTGGTGTGCACAGCAAGGCCACATCTCTTCATAAATCTATGGCACCATGATGGTGATCCAGTGAAGTCCTCAATGCCTTTCTCTGTAGCAAGATGTTTGACTTCATATATGATCATTTTTGTAGATACTGAGAAGCCATTGTTTCTGTGACGTGTGATCCACTCTTTCATATCCACTTGTAACTGTGGCCATTTTGCAGCATGCCCATGAAAACATTGTTTCATTTTTGTCCATTTTTTGCAGTTGATCCTCCTGTTTCCTCTATTCCCGTATCATTTTTTCCGTTGGAGGTGGCCCCAAGTGTCTCTCTGCTGCTCTGTTCCCATGTTCTTTGGTGTACTTCACTACCTACAGTTTAAAAGGGATTTTATATGAAATCCTTTTCTGCTTTGACATCTTTCCACAATTATGGTAGATTTAGCAGGAGACTACAGTACACTATTGTATCTTTCTATAACAAATACAGTAATGACAGAACTATCAGCACTGTGTCCATCATAGTTATGCAGGCACTGGAGCTGAGAACATCAGTGGATAACGCACTGTTATGGGGGAATCTGTTGCTGACACTGTTATAGGGGGATCTGCTGCTGACACTGTTATGGGGAGACCTGCTGCTGACACTGTTATGGGGGGAGATGTGCTGCCGGAGGGCCACAGGTTGTGCAACACTCTTGTATGGGGACAGCAGTTTTGCACAGCCTGTGTGGCTCTGTAGCTGTTGCCAAATTACAGCTCCCATCATCCCAGCCTGTCCAAACATGATGGAAGTTATAGTTTTGCAACAGTTGTAGGACCAATTGACATGTGACTCTGCAGTGGAATTTGCCTATGTTAATGTTAATGGGGGCACACCAGTCACATGATGGAGGCACATGTGGGTGCCGCAGGCTTTCTTCTCCTAACATGCCTGCACCACCTATACACTCCTCCCTAGAACTATAGTATGCCACAGTGGGGACTCTGCTTCTGCCTCCCGTGTTTCGCACTGCCAGGACATCCCCTGATCCCAGCCCAGAGGCCACAGCATTGCCCCACTCCTGCCGCCACCAGCTTCCTGCAGCGGGTACCCTGCTCCTGCCTCCTGTGACCCCTCTTCACTGCCGCCCCCCACCCCAAGTGAGCCAGGTAAGGTACATCAGGACTGTAAAATGCACCCCCATTTTCCTCCCAAATTTGGGGGAAAAGTGCACCTTATAGTCTGAAAAATATGGTGACAGTAAATTAAATAACCAGCCAAATATATGTGTGTAATTCTCAGATATACATATGTTTTTCAGATATATATATAAATATGTATATACATATACATATGTACACACACACACACACACATACACATATATGAAAAACAGCACTAGAGAAGTGTGCATGTTTTGGGGAAATCAACCAATGGGGGAAGATAATCAGTTGTCCAGCAATTCCAACTTGAAATCATAAGAGTTGAACTAAAAAGTGAAGAACATGAAAGAAATATGGCATACAAGTGAGAAAAATATGTAGTAGGTGAGGAAATAACCCGTTCACAAAAGATGTACCACCTTGTCTGAGTTTAGAAATGACAGTATAGCTGGTGTGCTGAAAACTGCTAGCCCTTTGGTAACACACGAGCCTGCAGTGACCGTGACATATGGCATTCCCCCAGTCATGTAATCCTTCAGGGCTGTTTTCCAAAAGCAAAAGAAATTATCGTATTTTCCCCTCAAAAAGGGGGTACACAATTAGCTTGGTCCTTGGGTGGTGGAGTGTTAGATGAATCAGTGTGGAAATGGGATGAGTCAGATGCATGCACAGTTGCCAGGGGAGAGATTTTGATAGCTTTCAGGACAAGGTAATGAAGCAAATGGAGGGCAGTGGAAGAGGGAGAGACATAGGATGAGGTAAGAAGAAAAGGTTGTCATTTAGATTATCAACACAGGATCAGAGTCAACATCAGCCTCTTTCTTCCTGGAGAGGTAATATTGGCTTACTTTTCTAATAAGTTGGGTATTTGTTTTTTAATTTTTTTTTGAGAAACTTATAAGGTTTTTTTACAATAAAGAGGAAGGTTAGCTGACTTGCAAAACCATATTGTTGCCAGCAAAAATAGCCTGATGTGGAAAGTGCATCTGGAGGACTTCAAATGCCAGTTAGTAAGCTTAGACTTCATTTTTCATAAAACATCATTCTCCTGGATCTCCTCACCTTTAAACTTTTGCAGTATCCCATTGAAATTTGGAACTTGGAATGTACTCTTTAGTTTGTTGGAAACAATTTTTGGCTTCTTCAAGGTGTAGATCTCACACCTAGAGAAGAAAAGAATTGATTGCTCACAACTCCAACGTTGTGTCTTTCAAAGACCAATGTCTCCCTCAGCTTTCCCTCCACTGATGCGGCCTCACTGGACTCCACTTCGCTGAAGAACCTGAGGGAAGGAGAGGTGAGGGCAGTGACAATGCAGCCTGAAGAAATGTCTTCATGGCTGCCTTTCCATTCACTAACTGAGTGACCTGGGGAAGGACTTCTTCTCAGGAAGCCCTTGTTCTTCCCATTTTTTCTTATACAAAAAAGAAAAACCATTTTTTCCCTATGAGATGCCAAAGTGTTTAAGCAAAAAGAGGTTAATCATTGACAATAGGACAAAAGTCATTATTCCCTGAAACTTGAGTTATTTATTTATTTATCTATTGCAACCCAAAGAACATCAACTAAAAAGTCTGTGCAAAACTCGCCTTGCAGAAAACTTGGGGCAGATAAAGAAGACATGATCCTTCCTGTGACAAGATAGGTACCTATGATGTATAGAAACAAATGCTGAGGTAGAGACTGAAGTCTGACTAAAATGAGTGAAGTCATTGAGTTCTGATGCTGCAGTCCCTTACTTCCAATGCTTCTATTCACCCAAACTCTGTGACCTCCCGCCGCACACATCCCTACCATTAAATAGTTTCACTTGTCATCAGCAATTTGAAACTATGTAATACACAAATTTTTTAAAATTATGATTGATTCAAGATCACTCTTACTGTTATAATTCTGTCCTCACACAAAAAAGGACCATGCCTGGTATGGAACACTTACCTTCTTAAGGTGTTAATCACATCCTGGGGAGAAGAGAGAATATGTAAGTCAAGTATAAAGTTTCCACATTTAGAAAATTAACATAGCTAATTAAAATTTAATTGCAGATAAATTCCAAGTATGTCTTCGTACAATCATCACCTCTGCAATATTTAGGATATTCTGCTAAAGGACTCTTTATCTAAAGACTCTTTACCTAAGGACTCTTTAGGACTCTTCTGCTAAAAAATGATGTGTCATTTATCTGAAATTCAAATTTAACTACACATTCCTTATTTTGTCTAGCAAATCTTGAAGGAGTGATAAGCCCTCCTACCTCACAAAGTTTTACTCACCTTCCTCCTCACACCCCTAGCACCCCTGCCTATGGTGTGAATAAGAAGATGGTCAGAACAAATAAATGGGGACAAACTTTAAAGATAACACCCAGACCAAGCCTCCCAAAGACGCATGTGAGGATTTTAGAAAGACACTTTAAGAGTCTGGAGATGTAATATTTAAAAGGAAGAGAGTCGGCCCACAGTTTTTTAAATATACATTGATGAACCGACCCCTTAATTCATTATACTTTTCTTTATTGTAGAGACAAAGGTAAAATCTTCTATTTGTCAAACGTCATTCCAGCTTCTGGGTTATCAAAAATATATTAATAATTACAGTCCTCAGGAAGTATATTTTCTTTTGTTGCAGGAACAAGCAAACTAGTCCCTGAAACAAATGTTCCTATGACTTCTCTCCCCTCACTCCAGGTACCTCCTATACACTATCTGAAGGGAAACTCATCAAGTTCTACATATGAAACAGGCCATGGGAATCAGCAGCAGGAAAGTCTAAAATGTAATTGACTGATTTCCGACCTTTTACCTTCCATTGTCCAGATCAATCTCCTCTTCATCACTGTCGTAAATAGTATAACTTATCATAAATTTTAATATCATATTAAACCAGCTCAGTTCAAGTGATCAGCTTCTTTTAGCCATCTTCTTTTCCCCATTTGAACATTATTAGCCTTATTTTTTGTTTAGTGGAAATACACCAATGTATTCGGTTTCCCCCTCTTTACCCTAAAGCCTTTATAACAACAAAGCCTTGGCTGCACATCCTCGAAAAATTTAATTTTCTGTATTAGGTTTTTTGTTGTTATTGTATATGTGAAAACAGCTAAAACTGACTTAAATTTAAAAATTAAAAAAATGAGAAACTCAAAAAGCGGGTATCACTTTGGTAATAGCTAGATTTTTAGGGAAAAATCTTGTCATCAGGATCTGTTTTTTTCTTCTCAAAATCTTATTTTCTATCTGATATATGGAATTTCATTTCAAACTCTATATGGTGTCAACATGAATATCCTGGTTTAAATGACAATTAATGATATATTACCTAGCAGAAAAGAGAATTTCTCTTTCTAGACATAAAGCTAATATTCTAAGCACACAAATCATTGCCTGGAAATGGATCAGATACATATCTTAAAGTAATTACTGCAACATTGGTAAAACTATACAAATTGAATAGGCTGATTTCCCTAGAATTAATAGATACATATATTGCTAAAGCTACTGATTTTATCAACCCTAATCAACCCTAATCACATGGAGTGAGAGTAGATATGGCTCCTCAAAGGGTAATCAAGAGATGGTTTTTAAAAAAGTAATGAAATGAGCTTGGATAGACAAACAATTGTCTTACACAGTCCATCCCTTAACTGACACCATCTCCTCACCCTATAAAAATCCCACAAGGGTTTTAATAAAAATTAGCAAGATACTGAAAATTTAATGAACCTAGGACAGTTTTCTCAGCTTTGACACTACTGGGATTATGCCCTGATAAATCTTTGCAGTGGTGCCTGCCTTGTGTTTTGCATCTAAATTAGCAACATTTCTGGCCTCTACCCATTTGATGGCAGTAAAATTCTCCAAATGGCCCCTGATGCAGAGGTGTTTAAATGGTCTCCAGAGAGAACAGACTTAGCATAGAATTGTTTTACCATAGAACTAAATAGGATTACCCTACTCTTTCAAAATTTTTTATGAAGCCATAGTAATCGAAAGCTTAGAGTGTCAGTGCAAAGATATATATAGACATTTATGTAAGACAGTGATAATCCAGAAATATATCCTTACATTTTAGAGCAAACTGATTTTTGGCAAAAATGCTAAAGTAATTCAGGGGAGAAAGGATAGTCTTTTCAACAAATGTTGAACTGAATTTGTTTGTGGCTCAACATCATGGATGGAACTGGAGAATATTATGCTAAGTAAAATAAGTCAGTCAGTGAAAGGAAAATACCATATGATCTCACTTATAAAAGGAATCTAATGACCAAAATAAGCTAATGAGCAAAATAGAAACAGAGACACCACTGGAAGCAGCGAGAGGGGTAGGATGAGGGATAATGGTGGAAAGAATGGAAGGGACTGGTCAAAGAACATGTATGAATGGCACATGGACATGGACAATGGTGTGGGGATTGATTGTGGGAGTGGGGGGTGGGCTGGATGGGAGAGGGCAAAGGGAGAAAAATTGGAACAACTGTAATAGAATAACAAAAAAAATAAGTAAATAAAGAATCTCAATATGTTTACTAAAAATCTTAGGATTGCATATTTATAATGGGTGATTTCATATGTAACTTATACCTTAAGAAATATGCTTTTTAAGGCAGAGGTAAAGATTTAACTGATAGAAATTGATTACTCCAGTACTGGAACCAAAGTTAAGAAATTCTTGTTCAACACAGGTCAGAATGGCCATCATAAACAAGTCAACACACAAGCATTGGCAAGGTTGTAGAGAAAATGGAACCCTAGTGCACTGTTGGTGGGAATGCAGACTGGTGCATCCACTGTGGAAAACAGTATGGAATTTCCTCAGAAAACTAAAAATGGAACTGCCTTTTGATCCAGCAATTCCACCACTGGGAGTATACCCTAAGATCCTGAACACCAATTCAAAAGAACCTATGCACCACTCTGTTCATAGCAGCATTATTTATAATAGACAAGTGCTGGAAACAGCCTAAGTGCCCATCAGTAAATCAGTGGATCAATAAACTGTGGCACATTTACACAATTGAATACTATTCCACAGAAAGAAAGAAGGAGCTCCCTTCGAGACAGCATGGATGAGACTAGGGAGCATTATGCTAAGTGAAATAAGCCCGGTGGTAAAATACAAATGCCATATGATCTCACTTATAAGCAGAACCTAATCAACAAAACAAACAAATGAGCAAAACAGAACCAGAGAAATGGGAATAAAGAACAAACCAACAGTGACCAGAGGAGAGGCAGAAGGGTAATAATGGGCAAAAGAAGGGGAAGGGGTCATCAAGGAAAATGTATAAAGGACCCATGAACAGCACAACAGGAGGGGGAGGATGGAATTTGGGAGGTTGGGGTGGGTAGGGCAGGCAGAGAGTAATGGGGGGAAAATGAAGACAAGTCTAACTGATCAACAATAAAATAAATTGAAATCCTTGTTCAGCTAGCAAGAGAGAATGGCTAAAAGTCAAGCAGAGAAAATCTGAAATTTCCTAAGAGTCTCCGTACATTTCATAGTTTAAGATCACAGTTGTGTAGTTAATTGCATGAAAAAAGTTAAATATTCATAATAAGTGCCATCCCTTTATCAAGTCTCTGTAGGTTTCCCCCAATCTTTCCCTAGCCAGTGCAAACACACAAACACAAGCATATTCATACGTGCTCATCTCTCACCCAGTATTAGTCTATCCTTACATCTGCCACTCCTTAAAACAACCAAAAAATCAAACACAAAGAGAGAGCCAGTTGTTTGACTAAGTGCAGTGAAGAAATGCCTTACAAATGCTAGATCACAGATAACAGAAGCCTATAGACTCTTCTCTCAAATTTTGTTCAGTCCTTTATAAATAATAGCCATGGGAATTTCTCTAGCCATTTGTATACTGAATTTCCCAATGACCCTTGAAATGAATGACAGATAAGGAGCTCTGAGGGGTCAATGGCACATTTTACTGAGAAAGAAGGTGCAGGGACCCAGAAGGGAAAATAACTTAATCTCTCTGTTTCCTCTGAATCTCATTATATGTGGGAGCCCCATCCCAAATCTTACCTGCAGCATGTCTATAGTTGATTCATGCATATGACGCTGAAGATCTGAGGTGAGCTCACTCATATACTGCTTCTGCTGGACCATCTGGTCTTTAGCCACGGTCAAGTTGTCCAGCACATTCACTTCATCTTCCTCCAGCTTTTGCAGCTCCCTCTGCTCCTCTTTGTCCAGGATGCCTCTCATTTGCTCAAACCCTTGCAGAATCCTCTCTCTCTCAGTCTGCATGTGTTTCTTTGGAGATGAGAAGAGAAAGAGGTCGTCAGTCTTTCATGAGCCTTGGGAGCCAAGGCAAGAAATATTTTCTTCAGGCACTTAGGAGGTAAAAGAAAAAAAGCCATTCCAGGCTTTTCCACATTCCATTTTTCCTACTATTCCATTTTTCCTACTATTTTCCCTTGAGTTTTTCCTAGAGTAATTCACTCAAGTCTACTTTCCCAAGGCCCTCCAGAGGACACAATGTGCTGTGTGGATGTGGCTTGGATTGCAGCCACTTGTCCTAGACATTTATGCCATACTGTATATGACATTTCTCCATCCATACCTGCAAAACAGGGAGTCCTGGGCCTTCCTTAATGAGTTTTCTGTAAGTATCAGAACCTCAAACTTGACAATGGAAATGGGTCATGGAATTTATGAATAATTTTTACATTGCTTCCCTCTAGGTATTTGCCTCCGAAACAGTGGCTTTACTTGTGACATGTCTACTCTGTAGCCCCCAACCCTCAATAGGGAAAGACTAATCAAATGGACTAATCAAATGTCTTCTGGACTCGTTAATTGTGAGGTACCAAGAAGGAAGGGGCCTCCTTGTAATTGGACAAAGAGGCTGCCCAGTTTCTTGTGTCAGAACTCCCTCAGGAATAATGTCTTCCTACCTTCCAAGTAGCTCTCTCTTCATCGATGTCAGCTTCCAATTGCTCAGCTTCCTGCTGCTCCTGTGACAGCTTCTTCAGAGCTTCCTGGAGCTTCTCCTGTCAGAAAGAAATCACCAAAGTCAAGTTATGAGCTTTCTTTGAACATGGATTAAGGATAAATGAAGAAGAAATCAGTCTCACCTCAGAGGAGAATAAAGTTTCAGAAATGAAACTGGCAATTAGAACTGAAAATGTAGACAGAAATCTGAGCAGGTGAACATACTCTTTATCCATGGGTGATGTGAGTTATCACCCTTCTATCAAGAGTACCTTATATCTCTCTTTTTCTAGAGGAAGACCTGATCCTGCAGTAAGTAAAGTCCTTTCCTCTCATGGACATTTTTGTCTCCTGTAAGCAAATGTTCCTAAAAATTCCATCTGCTCACAGGGGCAATCAGAACTTATCTTAGGAAGCAACTGTCAGTCATACAATTTCTCTTTGCTAAGATCATGTTGTCTATACTTATTCTTGCAGAAAATGAAAGAATGCACTGAATGTTCTTCAAGCCTCAGAAGCTAAGCCAAGGGTATGAAAAGAGAATGCAAAGCTAGTTCTATGATGACAAGGAGAATGAATAGAATTAAAAAGTGAAAATTTCATTTCAGGTATCATCCTGTTCAATGTTTCCCCACCGTGGGTCTTACCTGACATTCCTTGACTACCTCCATTATGGGGGACATTTGGTGACCTTGGTGCTCCTGGACACAAAGCCTGCAAATAGCCTTCCCATCATCCTTACAGAAGATATGATAATTTTCCCCATGGTGTTCACAGAGATCTCTCCTCCTTGGCTGCTGTGAATTCATGTCCACCTCCCTGAATTTCTTCACTTTCTCTGACAGCTTCCAATTAAACCGGAGGTTCCAAGGCTGGTATCTGCTCTGGCAAACAGGACAGCAGCATTCCAATCCTAGGGGGCTCCCTGATTCACTGTGCTCAGTGATGCAGTCTTGGCAGAAACTGTGGCCACAGTTCAAGCTCATGGGTTCTGTCAGGAGCTTCTGGCAGATGGGGCAGGTCACCTCTTTTATGCTCTCTTGTGATGAAAAATCCATGGCCAACCTTCCTTGGCTTTTCCCTGTCCTGGTTCCAGAGGCTCTTCTTGCTCACAAACTCCTGCAGGGCTGGTGATACCAAAGAGGGCAGGATAAGAATGGCAAGAAGAGAAAGGACACTGATGTGCAGAGATTTAGAACAGGACAAAACATTAATATTCAGTTAGGAAGGGAAAAGAGAGAGAGAAGAAGGGTAGGTCAGTGACAGGATGAAAAGGGCACTTGGTAATACTTTCAAACATTTTACTCTTAGTTCATGTCACCTGACAAATTTCATCCTTTTGAGGAAGTGAAGGATTGCTATTTTCTCTGTTTCTATTGGATAGAAGGACAAATTGAGGCCCTTCCTACCAAGATCTTTGTACCTCTCCATCATGAGTCTTATTTAGTTTTTCCCTCCCCCAAATACATCCAACATGTTAAATATAGTAACATCACTGCAGCCTGCTAGGTTTTTATATTTGCTCTTCTCTGCATGGAATAATCCTAAACCTATCACTTGAGTGACTTATTTTATTTTAACAATTCAAGGGAGTTATATTTACATCACATGTATTCTTTTAAGAGTATAACAATTTCTAGTAAATTTATGGAATGGTATAATTATCATCAAATTTCATTTTAGAACATATTTATATCTTGAAAACAAAGCTAATGCAATAGCAGTCACTCCCATTCTGACCCCAAGTCTCAGACTGCCATTAGTATCCCTTGTGTTTTTAAAGATTTACCTTTACTAGTAAATTCCTAACAGGAAAATCATATGGTCTTGTGAGTCAGAATTCTTTCATGTTGCATTTGTCATTGAGATTCATCTCTCCTGCCTTTCTCTCCCATGAAAAAAAAATAACTTCAATATTAAAATCAGAAAACCCACTGCTGTCTCAGAGAATTTGTACTTCTTGTCTCTGCATGGCATGATCTTCTACTGATGTCTGCATGCCTTCTTACATTTTATTCAGTCCCTGTCTCACCTGGCCTCTTATCAGAAAGGCCTGCTCCAGTGTATCTACAGCAAAACTGCCAATACTAGCACTTGCTGTAAATTTCCTCTATTTTTCTTATTTTACTATAAAATATATAACATCTTTCCTTAACTGCTTGATTTTGTTTTCTTAAAAACAAATTCATGAATAGATTGGGCACCATTCTGTCCACTGATGTGTCCTCTATACCTAGAAGAGTGCATCACACAAGAACACAGTATTTGATCAATATAGAAAACTAGAAGCTCCCTATCTCTCCATGGAAGATTAGAACTTTTGAATCAGCTCTTCATTTTTATACCATAATCAGCAGTTCTCCAATACCTGAGAACTGTTTCCTTGCTAACATACCTGTCCCCCACAGAACATCCCCATGCCCTGAAACTCATTCCCCAGAGAAACCTACAGAAACAGCAAAGACCACAATAGAGAGGTCATTTTATTACTAAAGGTTTTATAACCAGTTGTAATTTAGAAATTACCTTGATCCATTTATTTCTTATTTGAAATTTTTGATAAATGACTACTGCCTTCTTGGATTAAGGATTACACAACATAGTCACAAAATCAATACCAGAATGTAAAAGTAGAGCATAGGGGATGGAGTCCATACTATGGTAAAAAACTATGTGTGGTGCCAGGTAGGTACTTGAAATATCATTGGGGGAGGGATCACTCTGTAAACTATATGATTATCTAAGCACTATGCTGTAAATCTGAAACTAAAACAAAATTATATTGAATGTCAACTGTAATTGAAAATTAAATTAAAATAATAAAATATGAATTTTAAAATAAAAAGAATATTCTTTAGATGTGCAAATAAAATAAAAGATAGAGTCCAAGGTCATTCTTTTAGAAGGGGTAGCAGTGTTGGGAAACGTACTATCCTCAATAGTGCCATTCAGTGTTCTCTCCATTACTGCACAGATCAAGTAGAGGCAGAGCCTGCATGAACTAGATTGATATCCAGTGCTATGGAGGTGTAGAAACAGAGAGAGATATCCAGTGCTATGGAGGTGTAGAAACAGAGAGAAAAAAACCATCTGCATAGTTCTGGGGCATTTTGTATTTGTAGATTTGAGGCCCATACCATAGCCAGGACATAAGGCAACGTGTCAATAGGCACATAAATGTGTGTGGTTTTAGGGAGGGAGAGGTATGTTCATATACTCAGGATCACACATACAACAGAGACCTGAAGGACATAAATTCCAATGAGGCATTTGTCAGTGAGGAGAGGAAAAACTCAGTATGTAAGGATACCATGTCTTGGAGAAATAAACTGTCCTATTCCAAGGATGTAAAGTGCTATTATGAATTGAATTGTGTCCTTCAAAAAGACGCTGTTGCAGGTGATCATGTTAAAATGACATTATTAGGATATGTGTTAATCTAACACCACTGTATCCTTATAAGCAACAGAAATTTGTGTACAGATAAACATGCATGCATAGAGAATGCCCTGTGAAGACAAAAGCAGAGATCAGGGTGACTCACCAGACAAGAAGGAATGCCAGTGAGTACAAGCCAACTCTCAGGAGTGCAGCCAGCAGAGAGGCCTGGAACTGTTGCTTCTCTCACAGCTCTGAGGAACCAGCCCTGCCAACATCACTGTTTTATTTCTAGCCTCCAGAACTGTGAGAAGAAATTTCAGTTAAGCCAACTACTTTGTAGTACATTTTGTATGGCATCCCCAGAAAACTAAATACATGTTCATTTTTCTTTCATTCATTTATTGTATTCTATCATTGAAGAAGAAGTATACCATTGAAACCCTTCTGCTTAAGACAGACAGACAGGGATAAAATGTATTCTTGCTTTTGGAGATGGTCCAATGTATGAGATTTACAGAGTAAAGGAAGGGCCAACGAGGGTGTCAGTTTTCTTATCTCACTATAGCCTAACAGCCTGCACAGGGGCTTTCTGTATTTGTGCAGTTTGGACAAGAAAAATGAAATGCTGAAACAGTCCTATGAGGGGTGTAGCCAACATCCTTGAAACCTCTCCTGCACCCTGATTCGCAGACTACCTGTGGGAAGGGGAGCCTGTTACATCTCCTGGCTCTCACCAGAAGCACCCAGAGGCCTGGAAACCTCAGGAACATTGCAACTCCTCCCCATTCTTCTGTATTCATTGTTTTTTCTTCACCCCCACCTCCTTCAAGTCCAGGGTCTAATTTGAACCACTTAATGAACCTCCCCACAATGCTCTACCTCTCAGGCCATTTTGTTTCAAAGAAGTCATTTGGTAACAGAGGCCATCTTCAGAAAGCAACCCCTAGTCTCATCACTTTCTCTCACAGTCAGTTCCATCACAAAACCCTGCAGTACTCTCTTCAACTTAGGTCCCATCCAACTCATTCTTTTACCTGGATTCCAGAAATGGATTCCCACTAGTCTTTCTGATACTGTCCCTGGTCTCATACAGTCTTCTGTCATCACGGATCACCACCAGCCAAAGTGATTTTTTAAAATATTAATGGTGTCACTCCTTTGTTCAGATGCACATCATCAGTGAGTTGATCCCATCATGGTCTAGTTGGGTCTAATTCCACATCCGCTTCTGCTGCTTCACCCTCAACTCACTTTCCTTCCAACCCATACTGGCTGCCTTTCTGTTCCTTAATCAATCGGTATAAAAAACATCGTTTCCTTGAAGACTTTAACCAAAATCACCTTCTCACACTGAGAACTAACCTGAAATTTATTTAAAATTGCAAAGATCTTTACGAGGGAACAATACAAGGTATGCCTTGTTGTAGCCCATTTGGTTTATTATTTTTGTTGTCTCATTGTTTTACATTTATAATAAATTAGTTTTTCCTTGTTTTATACCTCTTCACTCTGTCCCAAAATATAATTTTTATAACTACATAATATTTGTTATAATTTCAATAGAAGTTAATACACTTTTTCTTTTTACCAGAGCTGCATGCATTTGGTCTTTTGATTTTAACAAAAATTTCAAATTGCATAGTAATTTATTTTCCTCTGTTGGGGCGACCTGCAAGAACCCCTGAGAATTCAATTACTGTATACCAGATATGAACCTTGTACATGTTAGACACAGACTCATGTTCTCTGAGAACAGGGAGGAAAGGAGAGTACACATCACATCAAAATATATGTGTCAGAGAGAATGAGGTACAAATTGCTCAAAGGGGAAATTAAGATGGAGCTCTTTCTGAAAAATTACCAATTCCTTTTTTTAGCTCTATGCTAGGGAAAAGTTAAGTAAAGGGTTAAGGTAATAAACAATGGAAAGGTATGTCTAAGATGATGCAGAATGTGTTCTGAAGCAGGAGCGGGCAGCAAAGGGTCATGGGACAAACTGAGGTAAGTGTAAGCCATGGAATTCAGAGGAGAAGAACCCCAAGTTCCATGGTTTACTGGATCCCCAAAGAGACAACTGACCAGGTGGGAGCCACAGAGATGTGCAGCAACCTGATCATCCAGGCTTGCCAAAGGGCTAACCATTGATCAGCACGGATGTGCACAGATTTTCACAAGTTACCAAGACAACAGTAAAAGTATCATCATCTGGTAAAGAGGCATCAGGTGACATATGTGGTCTAAAGATGTGAAGAAAAAGCCCCTGAAACAGCCCAAGAAGCAGGTGAAGAAGATATACTAGGAAAGTATTCAAACAGAAACAAAAAATGGGAGCAGAGGAAACTCAAGTTGCTGAAAGCAAAGGCCATGGGGAAGGGTGCCCCAGGACACAGGTGACATAAGAAATCTAGCTGGAAGTGAGCTGTTTCCTGTGCCTGGAGAAATGGTGATCCTTCATTTCATTCCTGTTAACATCTGGATACCTTGTTATAACACCTGCTGCCACCTATAGCTAGAATGAATTGTCTTGGAACTTATTGCATATTTATGAATAAACTTTTATAAAAAAATATCGATAACAAGAGAGTAAAAGGTTCAGCTTCGATAGGGTTTCATTCATGGCAGGGCCCCTAAAATCCCTCCCCTCATGTGCACCCAGGATATTATATCTCCTGGCCCTCACCAGGAGGTGGGGCTAGATGAGGAAAGATACCTGGGCTCCACCTCACAGGCTTCAGTGGAGAAAAAGAGGAAGGGATTATCTGCCTGGGAAAAAACAAAGGGTATGAGTAATCTGGCTCACCTTGGCAACGTAGAATGTCAAAACTACAGAGGAAGAGGAAGAGGAAGGTAAGTCAGCCTGGAGAAATAATGGTCCCTCCAAGAAAAAAACAAGACTGTTCTTTTAAACCTCCCTTCTTTGAAGGTCACTCTTTCCCCGGATTCAATGTTCCTCTTTTCTGCCACCTCAGCAGAGACAGCCACAAGCAGAGCAGCTTCAGAACCACAATTTGAGTCACCAAACACATTCAGTCTGTTCCCCCAAAGGCCCCTGTCCTTTGCCCTCAGAAACTGCCCCACTTACCTTCAGGAGAAGTACAGCTGCCCTGAATCAGTGGAGAAGATCGGCGTAGGCCTGCTCAACATGTATTCACCAAGCCAGAGACCAGCCCTCCACAGAGGAGCTCCCCACAGGAAATGGGTGAGAAATGAAACTTAAATTCATAGGAGTGGAAATAAACAAAGGAAGCAGAAGAGAAACTTAGGAACAATGCCACCTAGTGGGACACTTGGGGAAGTTAATGCCTCAGTAAGTTCTAGGACCTACCCCAGCACAGTTCTCAATCACTGTAGTTTTCTCCCTTTTGCAAATTATTCTAGCAAGAATATTTTAATAGAAAGAATGTGAATTCCAATGATACAATCTTCAGCTTGACTGAATTCTCAGAATTTCAGTTCAATTCTATAACTATCAGTTCAGCTTCTCTGTATTCAGGTCCTACACAACATACTAGGGTTGAACCCATGATCCAGAAAGTCTGGGGGGGACCTGCCGTTTGTAATGCAGAGTTTGATGGGGAAGATAATCAGGGAAAGAGCTCTGTTAATCTGAGCTCAGTGGTGGCAGTTGTCATTGTGACAGGTAAAAATAAAATTTAGATAAGGTTCTTCACTGTGAGCCTACTGAGAAAATTTTCCCACAACAGCCTTGAATCTTAGGGGTCTACCTGTCAATTACCAGCTTTTCCTCCTGGCCAAGGCAGGCCAGGTGAGGAAGGCCAGATGAGGAAGGTCAGGTGAGGAAGCCTTCCAGCCATAATGGTGGCACAACTGTGTCAATGACAAATTACCAGTAACCAGGAAGTAAGCAGATGGTGCTGTTCAAGTGTAGCCTTTCTCTGGGTAACACACCTCCATAATCATGCAATTTCCCCCCTTCCCATGGTCCTTTTTACACCATGAGTCAAAAGCAGAACTGAAGTAAATTAAAAATTAAAAAGAATAAATTTAAAAGGTAAGAATATTGCATGACATAGTGTAACAATAAAATAAAAATAAATATTTACTTTTTGAAAAAAGCAGAGCTGAAACATTTCTATTTCCTACACATGCTTTCATGTCCTGTTATCGATCTTGTTCTTCTGAGAACATGTTTCAGATGGTACAGCTACAAGATGGGGAAGCTCCAGACAGAGGTCCCTGACTGACTGCATTTCACAGCTCGGCCATCTTCACACATTAACTGATATGAGACATGCATGGTGTCTGAATCATAGATGTTGTTTTTAAGAAAAGTATGGATATTTTGGTATTCACATACCTCTGTGAGGCAGGAAATGGAATTAATATAGGCAAACTTGCTGAGCCATTTTGACCGTTTTAGTTTCAAAGGTGTGAAAGAAGTTACTTCTAAAAAATAAACTGGATACTTTGCAGGTATGACAACCGTGAATTTTGCAGTAATTGTGTCACAGGTGGCGCACGTAACCAGGTTCTCAGTGATCGGGACAAAGAATTGAGCCGAACACACGGAGTTTTTAGTATAAAGAAAGAGGGAAGATTTATTAAGCAATAGTACACTCCACAGAACTTGGGAGCGGGCCAACTCTGAGCAGAGAGTGACCACGTGGGTTGGGCGGATTTTCTTCTTATAGGGCGGAAGCTTCCTGGCTAGTCTTTGGCGAGCTTCTATTGCGCAGGTACAAAGAGTTACATTTCAAAGCTACTGCGCATGTGTGGTTTCGCAAGATTTTCTTGATTGGCTATTGGAGAAGGGAGTCCCACAATGTTATTTTATTATAATGCTATTATAATGAATCAGGGGTAGTGCGCAGGCACATTCCATGATTCAAAGTTATCCCAGAAAACAGAAACAACCAGTCTTAGGGAGTCTTTGTCATGTATGGATGTTTTCTTCATCCAAGCCCTGCGGGGCTCCTGGAGTTCCCTTCCTGACTGTCTCCTGCCTAAATTGCATTCCAAAGGCTGGCCCTTTTTCCTTTATCATCTTTGTCATCACATGATATTTTCACTGTGTATTCCTCTTCATTTGGTTCTGCACCCCAAAACATTAAGATTTATAAAGGTAGGAAGAGACCCATATAAATCCTTATTGTGTCAAATTTATTATAAAGCATTGCATATGGGGAAAATTGCAACAGGAAAAATTTAGAGATTAATTTCCTCCACTTTCCATGATGAACACAAAGGTATAAACATGTGCACACACAGAGATACTGGCAATTTCCTGGTTGGAATCCTTTGTCTCATTAAAGATCATCCAAAGTGAGGAAGTTAGGAATTCCTGGAGACAACAGGACTGAGAGAAAACAGTACTTGACAAACAGCACTTTTTTTTTTTTTTTTTTTTTTATCTCTGATGTTGACTGGGGAAGAGTTGGAAATAAAATGCAAAAACACACTGGGATCTCACCAAGTTTTGAATGAACATACTCCCCTCTTATCTCATTGGAAGGAGAATGGGCTTTTCTCTTTGTTCTTGAGAACTTTCCACTCAGTGCAAATGTAGGGCTGACTTGGAAAACAAAACACTTCCCTGCACCATTGTAAAGAAGTCCAGGCCCTGGCTGGCATAGCTCAGTGGATTGAGCGCGGACTGTGAACCATAGCATCACAGGTTCAATTCCCAATCAGGGCACATGCCTGGGTTGCAGGCCACGGCCACCAGCAACCACACATTGATGTCTCTCTCTCTCTCTTTCTCCCTCCCTTCCCTCTCTAAAAATAAATAAATAAAATCTTAAAAAAAAAAAAAAGAAATCCCACAACTGTACTTCCAACTCATGGTATCACTGTGAATAATAAGTTTGTAAAGCTGAGCAAACAGAGCAAATATTTAAGTTCAATTTCAGTGAAATAGAATTACTCCAGAAGAAATGGGGGGAAAAAGACTAGGTAGCTAGAAATGGTAGAAACATTTATTTTATAATTAGCTAAAATCTAATGAAAATTATAATTCTTTTATCATTTCATTTCTTAAAACAAAGCAAGGGTGACAATGTTGAAAATAAACTAATATGTATTCTTAAAATAATTTACTTCAGTCACAGTGAGATGCAAACACAAAACGAACGGACAGCATACTTGATTTCTCCATTTGTGCTAAAAAATGACAGAAGTCATTGAAAATATTCTGTCATTTAATTTACACAGTAGTACAAGGTAAATTTTCTTCATTTTTTTACAAATGAAAAACGGAATCCCACAGAATTTAGATTATTTGATTAAGGTTAATATGTAGCAAAACAGAATTATAATAAAATTCTCACTGTCTCTCTCTCTCACACACACACACGCGCGCACACACACACACACACACACTGTCATCTGTCACAGGCAGAGCTGCAGGAGCCATGATGGCAGCACAGAGGCATCTGGCATCTGAAACATGAGACTTCAGTTAAAACCACTGTAGTGCCCCTAAAGTCACAAATCTGTTTCATGAGACACTGACACGGCTTATATTTTTCAGTAATTAGAAGAGAAAATGTTTATTATGTTGAGATGCTTACAGGTTTTATACTTCATGACACTTTTCTTATCACAATTATCCTAACTATGGTGTTTTTTTTAAATACCAGGACTATTTTTAAGTAAATGAAGCAAACATTTAAATATCTTATTCAAGGTTACACTGCACCTGTTTAGAGAGACTTGGACTTGTACTCAGACAGTCTGGACAGAAAACTTCAATTTAGTACATAGTATTTATGACATTCTCTTTCACTCCTTAATGAATGAGGAGCATAATGAATAAACTGACACTTCCTGAAGACTCATTTCACAGTGAATGATTCCTATACAAAATCTTGAATCGTATATAAAAAAGTTGTTGAAAACACTTCTTTATTCTTCTCAGTGGCAGAGGAGATAAAATTGTAAAAATTTGGCATAGATTTCACCTCCACACATGGCTTTCTTTATGGAGCATTAGTCATTTCCTTTGGGATGATAGGAAATAGCAAATTATGACTTTTTACTAATGCAAACAAGACATTGAGAATAATACTCATGACACAAGGTAAACTTTACACTATATTGCTGAATGGAGGATGTTGAAATAAAACAAAAAGGGAGGTAGCAATAAAAAGTTGGTGAGAATGGTACAGATCAGCTCGGTGTGTTAGGTGCACCCAAGACCAGAGGCACTACAAAGAAGTAGGTGAGGGTGTTAAGAGATATAAAAGCTTGGAGAACACAGTGTCATGGGGACAGTACATGTCATAGGATTGAAATATGGATCAATTTTCTGAGAAAATGAACATGAAGAGAATTTACAGATAAGAAGCCCATGGTTTGTAACCTTAAAAAATGAGACAGTTCCAGCATTGTAGTCTAGGAAAACTCCAACATGATGAGGAGGAATGGTTGGGGAAAGGATTAAATTTGTTTTTGTGTTTTTTTGCATAGTTTTTATTTCCTAATCATAAACTTAACTCTGTAACCCAGGTAGACTTGGAAGGAGTAAGGAAAACATGGACCCCAATGAAGTGAGGTGAGAGCATAAAGATTATAGAACATTACAAGCACAGGACTTCCATACAGTTAGATTTTCTGGCAGCTCTGGTTGTATTTTGTTTTGAGGTTAGTTGTGGACCTTCTTATGGTGTGCAAGGAAGCAAGTATGTCTACCTGTCCCTCTATCTTGGCCAGCTGTTTCAGGATGAAATTCTCATCAATTTTCTTCCCATAGATGGACTTGTTGCCTATGCCACTGTGATGTCTGAAGTCACCACAGTGGCACATAAATCCCAGAATAATTCTGTGAAAGCAGAACCTTTATAACCAAATTCTTTCTCTCCTGTGGTCAGAGCACAAAAGTTTTTTTGCTGTCTTGGAATTGTATCTGAAAATAGCTCAAAAGAGATGTGGCCAATGGCTCGCTGTCGGCAGTGCCTTAGAACATGGTGAGTTGATCTCGGATACGGTTGGGACACTCCGGAGCTGCTGGATCTGCAAGGCCAAGGGTTAATTTCAAGGGATTAGAGGAGAAAGTTTCCAAAAACATCATTATATTCAAACTGATTCTCTAACCCTAAAAACCCAGTAACCATTTGTAGGTTGATAACTAGAGTTAACAGATCAACCACTGTTTATTTGTTGCATACTAAAAAATTGTGTACCAAAATTCAGGTGATTGAGGTCAGGGAGCCCATTCTTGTCAGAAAACAGACTGCAGTTATGAAACTGATTGAGACCAGGAAGTTTTTCACCATATACTTCCAAGATCCAGGCCTGTTTCTCTGAAATATCCACCTTCCAGTAAGGATTCCCTGATGCGATAACCAGTATGACAAGTACAGCACAATCATTGTTCTGATTTGTAATATATATATAGAAATGATATTCATATCTCACTTTTCTCTGCTTCGCAGAAATGGCAACATTTCGTTTGTCCTTGGGAGAGTCCAGGGTAATGTGCCCTGTAAGAAAAATTACAGGGTTGGGTCAGAGATAAGAGGTACCTTTATTTGTAACGTTGTCGTGGGATCTTGGGAATAACGTGAGTGGAAACTGGGAAGAACTCAGTTCTATTCTTGGGAATAGGTATAACACTGATGAAGCATAATATGAATGTGTGTGTTGGAAAGGGAATTTGGATGTCAAAACAAGAGACCTAATATGAAACACAAAAATAGTAAAGAAGATGAGGAAAGAGACTGCATGATACAGTGATTTATCCTTACCCAAAGAACAACATACATCTTTCAGCTCTAAAATGATAAAAATTCATATGAAATATAAGAAAAGGAGTGAGCACTAGAATCTATTTCCTCTCCAGATCAAGGGAAATACTGGGGTATGTGTGAGATAGTAAACGGAAGAATGAGGGACGAAAAAGATAGCTGTTGACTAGCCATTATATGGCTACATCATCAGCACATGAGATCCATCTTCCTTTACTCCTTTATCCACACCTAGAAACTGAACGCTCCTCCTCCTTTCACTCCTGCCAACACAGAAACTCCGCCACCACCCACCAGCTCTGGCGTTTCTCACCATTAAACATTCGCAGCACCCCACTCAAGTCAGGAACTCGGAACCCTCCTCTTTGTTCCTTGCAGAGAAGTTTTGGCTTCTTCAGAGTTAAGGTCTTACTCCTAGGGTGACAAAAAAGATTTCCACACCATTGATTTTTGTCTCTTCAAAAACTGATTTCTGTCTATTCACTCCATTAAGTGCTTGAGCCTCCTTCTACGGACCCCTGAGAAAGGAGAGAGCAGACTCTTGACCTTGGAGGCAAAGAACTGTGCTCATGTCCAACTTTACAATATACTCCGTGTGATCTTAGGAAGGACTTGACCTCTCAGAAGCACAGTTTATTCCTTCCAAAACTAACCTCCACCTCTCTTACTCTCTGGAATCATATAAAAAACATGGAATGATTTTTTTTATAAAACAGAAACTTTGATTCCTTAAAACAAAATCATGTAAAGAAAACTCACTGAATGGATTTAAAGAGATATTACATGAAAGTGAGGTTGCAAAATCAATTTGCTGGTTGCTTGAGTTCTATCAAGTGAAGGAATATGGTCTGGAGGGGGTCAAGACCTCCAAAGTCTGTTCCCCCGTGGAAAGGCCATCCAAATAATATTTGAGATTTCAGAATCTCTGGAAAAAAATTAACACTTGGAAAAGAAGACATTATGAATATTACATTAACAGTGTTCTGAACTTTATGTGTTTGAAGAGATTGTTGCAGCCAAGTAGGTGTACAGATTTTGACATGCTCCTCTTTCATTCTGGCTTTAAAAGTGCATGGTTAAGAGGGACCTATTATTTGCACCAGGGCCAAAACATTCTTTGCAATTCAAGTCTGTTTTTGAAAAATAAAGAGAACTGTATGGAAGGGAATTGGTTACTTCTAGTCCTAAAAAAGACATTTAAATATCAAAGAGTTGTCTCCAATTTTAGGTACTTGGCAGGTAAAGAAGACACAACCCACCCACAATAGATCAAGCAGCTATGAAATATGGGAACATGAATTAGATTCAGGCATGCTAGGTCGATAAAATTTATGAAATCATATGGCTTCATAATACTGCAATATTTTATCCCTAATTGCTGCTGACTCAAACTCTGCAACTCCAACCTCCCAATCTAAACATCCCACTACAGAAACTGGTACATTGTCAATACTTAAAGAACCCTCAAATGATATGTGAACATAAATTTAAGATAAAACTATACCCGAATTTTCCTGCCCTGAGCAGTACTGTATTCTGATTAACCACCAGATAACTTTAATGGCTTTAAACCTCTTTTCACAGCACGAAATGACCACCTCTGGTCTCCCACACATACCTTTCCATGATGTCATTCACATCCTAGGGAGAAAAGAGAAAACACACGTCAAGTGGTAATAAGCCTCCTCACTTACAAAGCTTCATCACATCCCACCACTCCTCGATGTGGTGGGAATAGCGATGGTCCCAATGTAAGAACCAAAGAGTAAAAAAAGACCCAGTCAACCATTCAAGCAGACTCATGTGACATTTTCAGGTTTGCTAAAAGGTAGAAAAAACTTTCACCTTGTGGAGGTAGTGTGAGGCTTCTACCTGGACATAAGGTATCCTTAGGAGGAAAACATGAGACCAATGATATTTTCCCCATGTTCATAAGGCTCTCATGAGATGATGTGAATAATTCATGGCTTGTTCATTTATTCAACATGAATGTAAAGTGATATACTTTTACTTGTCAAACATTATGCCACGGCTGAGAGAATCAAAGATGAACAGTTAGAATATTACTCAAGAAGTTTACACGACTTCTGCTGAGGATACAAGAAACAAATGCATTAATGTAGGCTTTTCTCGAGTCTCTCCTCATTTGATAAACTATCTATAACTGACTGCATCCACTCCCGAAATTCAACATATGCAATTAATTTCCAAGTTTTATTTTTATTCAATGTTGTCTCCTAAATGCAGGTTAATATATTCCCTAGTAAACAAGCTACAGGAATGAGTAACAGGATATTTCACGTATACCTTTCTCTTCACCAAATTGTCTCCTCCCTCATATCCCTTTATCCATGTTATAAGATCCCCTTGGTCACTGTCCTAAACACTACAATACCTACCTGCATTTCAGTCCTTACCAAATCAGTTTAGTCCGCACCATTAGCAGATTTTAGTCATCTGAACTTCTTCATCGCCACAGATTTCTTTCTTTGAATACATATGTACAATATATTTGGTCTTTATCTCAGACTAACTTCTTCCGTGACACCAAAAACCAGGCAAACTGCTGGGCTTACATACACCTACACGCAATTGCTTTGCTCTCTGTATTAGGCTTTGCTGTTATATGACTAAAAACAATTAAAAGTGGATGAAGAACAGAAAGGGAATTTGGAGGACAATTCTAACTTTAATTAAAGCTTAATTCTGAAGCTCAGACAGTGTCATCAGGGTCTGGCCTATATCATTCTCCAAGTTATATTTATGCTTTCTATGTTGACTTTATCCTCAGTGCATGAAGAAAGCATGACTCTCCTTCCAAAAATTCCATAAAAAAGAGAACTTGTCTTCCCTGTTATGCCAAATAATTCTGAAGGCATGGCACTTGCCTACACTGGATCAAGTGTTCATATTAAAGCATCACCGTGTTTTGCTATAATATAGAAAGCAATGTTGGAGGCAAGTATCCATATGTTACTGGAATTAATTTTGTATTAATCTGAAGTAGACCATGATGAAATAGGATGCATATTTTAATTAGAAGAGTAACCACCACAAACATAGAAAATAGTAAAACTTCAAATTTTATACTAAAAATAGCTGTTTAACTGAAAAGGAACTTGTAAATGAGAAAGAGAACACTGAAAGCTGCAGACAACATACAGAAGGAAATAATACAATATAAATTAAACAGTTACATCAACAATTGCATTCAATGTTATTCTTTTAATCCACCAATTAAAAGGCAGAGATTTTTGGACTACAGGAAAAGCAATTTCAATTATTGCTAGCTATATGAGACATATTTTGGATTCAAAGACACAAATATGGGAAAGTAAAAAGATAGAATTCTGGTCAAAATGGTAGAGCAGGTAAATGCTGTGATTGCCTTCTCCCATAACCACATGAAAGCTGTAACTAAATTATACAATAACCACCCTTAAGAACCACATGAAGATGAGATGAACAGAGCTCCTCTAACTAAGGTTATAAAGAAGAAGCCACCTCAAGACTGGTAGGAGGGGCTGAAACAAAACTAGCTGATACCACACCCTCTGTAGAGGGTAAGAAATAGTAAGGATGTATTGACTACTTAGGTATCACCTGAGAAACGAGAAGTCCCAACCCCACATCTAGTTCCTCAGCTAGGAGTACAGAGCTGGGAAGAGGAATCCCCGCAATATCTGGCTGTGAAAACCAGCATGGCCTCAGTCCAGGTGAGATGGAGGGCTGCTACAAAACTTAGCATCTTCTTAAAAGACCCTAGCACAAAGTCAATCCCTCACAAACGCTTGTCCTAAGCTCCAGAGAACAGACAGAAGTTTGTACAGCCCTAGAGACATACAGGGAGAAACTAAATTGTCTGGCTTCAGGTGGAGGGCTGGAAGGGCAACTCTCTGAGGGACTAAAGTGCTGTCAAGCCCCATCGTTCTCTTATGGAGCCCTGTCCACACATAGTCAGCAGTATAGGCCAGGGCCAAATCTGAGTCTCCATTAACCATGTTAACACCACTCTTGCCCCATCTTAGTGATTCTCTAAGAGACCCCACTACACACGATTCAAGCCTCTGACCGAATCTCTTTCAGAGTGTAAGAAACCCAAGCAACTGTTCAGCCAGCTCATACTCCAAACTTTCCTAAAAGTCTCTCAGATGTCCACTGACCCTAAACAGCAATCAAGGCCCAACTACAAGAAAAGGGTGTATTCAGCTCACAAAAAGGGTGCATTTTGGGTACCCAGCTTGGTGATAGGAGAGTCTGTGCCACTGGACCCTATAGGACACCCACTACACGAGGCCATGCTACCAAGACTGAGAGTCATAGCAACTCTACCTAATACACAGAAACAAACACAGGGAAGCTGTCAAAATGAGGAGACGAAGAAACATGGCTCAAATGAAAGAACAAATCAAAACTCTAGTAAAACAGCTAAGTGAAATGCAGACAAGCAATCTATCAGATGCAGTATTCAAAACACTGGTTATAAGGATGCTCAAGGAACTTAGTGAGGACTCAATAGAATAAAAAGGATCCAGCCAGAAACAAAGAATACACTAATTTATACAAAAAACAATTTATAGGGAAACAACCCTAGAGTGAATGAAGTCAAGAATCAAATCAATTTTTGGAAATATAAGGAAGCAAAAAACAACCAATCAGAACAACAGGAAGAAAAGGGAATCCAAAAAAATATATAGTGTAATGAACATTCCAATATTTGCATCATAGAGGTGTGAGAAGGAGAAAGGAAAGAGCAAGAAATTAGATATCTATTTGAAAAACTAATGAAAATAAACCTCCCTAATTTGATGAAGAAAATAAACATGCAAGTCCAGGAAGCACAGAGAGTCCCAAATAAGACTGGTGCAAAGATACCCACCCTAAGACATGCCATAATTAAAATGTCAAAGATTAAAAATGAAGAGAGAACCTTAAAAGCAGCAAGAAAAAAGCAATTAGTTACCTACAGGGGAGTTCCTATAAGGCTTCAGCTGATTTCTCAAAAGAAACTTTCTTGGCTATAAAGGATTGACAAGAAATATTCAAAGTCATGAGAAGCAGGGACTTACAGTCAAAATTACTCTACCCAACAAAGCTATCATTTAGAATCAAAGGGCAGATAAAGAGATTCACAGACAAGAAAAAACTAAGAGTTCATCACCACCAAACCATTATTATATGAAATGTTAAAGGGACCTTTTCAAGAAAAAGCAGATCAAAACTATGAAAAATAAAATGGCAATAAATATCTATTTATCAACAAGTGAATCTAAAAAATAAACTAAGCAAACAAGAAAAACAGAGGCAGAATCATGGATACAGAGAGTGTTTTGATGGTTGCCAGATGGGAGAGGGTTGTGGGGGAATTGGTGAAGAGGTGAGAGGACTATGAACTAAAAATAAGTAGTTACAGAATAGCCATGTTGATGTAAATTACAGTATAGGAAATGGAGTAACCAGAGAAGTTATACACATGACCCATGGACACGAACAGTGATGCGGGAATTGCCTGAGGGAGTAGGGGGTACTGGGTGGAAGAGGGTAAAGGGGGGTAAACTAGGACAACTGTAATAGCATAATCAAGGAAACATAATCTAAAACTAATAAAAGTAGAAACTTATAAAAACAAACAAAAAGGGGGAACATTACTGAGTACTAGTGGAGAAATGAAAGAGATTATAAGGAATTATAATTAACTTCATGTTTACAAATCTGACAACTTACAATGGACAAATTTCTACAAAGATGTACATTATCAAAAATTTACTCAAGAAATGTTAAAAAGCATAAGAAAACCTACTAGAATAAAAAAATGTAAACTTTTCCAAAAAGAAAGGCCTAGAATGAGTTGGTTTCACTGGTGAATTTATTGAATAAATAAAGAGTAAAGAATACAAATCTTTCACAATTGCTTATTCAGAAAACAGAGGAGAAAAATCTCAACTCATTCTATGAGGAAAAAACTAAATCAACACTCTTGGGGTATGGGGAGGTATCTGAAAAATGTTCTAGGCTAGATCATAGATATAGGGGCCTATAGAATCATAATTGGACACAAAGATTCTTCTCTCCACAGTCAGATTTTTGCACTGTAATTGATACATTAATAAAAACAAGATTTTCCTTGTTATTCATGCATTCAATTATTCCTATGACCTCTGAAATAGATTCAGGAAAAGGTTACTGCAAGACCATGGGAACCTCAGTGTCACCACCAGAAACAGCACAGCCACACAGCACAGCAGGAAACTTAAGCCTTCATTTTCCTCAAGTTCAAATGCTGAGGCTTCTTCCCATCTTACCTGCAGCATCTTCCTCATTGACCCCTGCAACCGATGCTCCAGCTCTGAGATGAGATCTCTCAACACCTGGCTCTGCTTGACCAGCTCACTCTCAGACTGCTGCAGGTCATGGAGAATATCTCCTTCCTCCTTCTTCAGCTTTTGCAGCTCCTTCCGCTCCTCAGTGTCCAGGATGCTTTTCAGTTTTTTAAAACAATTCTGGACACTTTGGATTTCCTTTTGTATCTGATTCTGCAGGAATGAGAAAAACAGAGAGGGACTCAGACAATTAGGCAGAGACTGGGAACCAGAAAAAGAAGTATTTGATTAGGAAGTTCTCACAGGGAAGGGAAATGGAAGCAGAGGAGCAATTCTGGGGAAGACTGACTTTTCCTATTATTTTCTCTTCAACACATTCCAAAGTAATGGCCTCAAGTTTGCACTATTGAAGCCTACCTTGAAGCAAAATAAGACACTTGGGTGTGACTCAGCTTTCCCACGGTTGCCCAGGACAGTCATGCCTCCCTGAATTACTCCTGACCCTCGCCCCTCAACCTAACATACAGCACCAGGGCCAGATCCATGAACCATTGGAAATTGTCTTCCCCTGGAAAGTTAAAGGCTCAAAATAAAGACAGCAATGAACACAGAATTTACTAGCCATCCTCAGTAGATAGTCTCTCTGAGAATCACTAACCCACAAATATTTGTTAATTTTGATAGGTTCTATTTCAGACCCATCCATATCAGGAAAAGGATAAAGAATGGTTAATCAATAACTCTAGACATTGATTGTTAGGAAAAAGGGAGAAGGAACCCCTTGTGCCTAATACCCACAGTCCTGCCCAATTCTTGTCTGACTCCCTCAAGAAGAGTCTCCACCAACCTTCCAAGAAGTTCTCTCTTCTTTGATGTCAGCTTCCAACTTCTCAGCTTCTTGGTATTCAGCCTTCAGCCTATGCAGAGCTGCCTGCAGCTTTTCCTATGAAGGAAGATTCACACCAGAGTAAGCTATGGGCTTTCTCATTTTCAGAATAGAGGACAAATAGGGAAAAATCAGGCTGATCTCTAAAGAGATTAGAGTTTATAGAAACTGTGACATAAAAATTAGAATCTATGACTTGAGGGAGCCTGATGTGGTGAATGTTTCCTCTGAGACTCAGGTGATAGAAGTCCCCATTCCCATGTCTGCAGAAGACTGATTCTCTTTGTCCTAGAAGAAGAAACCTGATCCTGTAGTATGGAAAGAACTTAGGTATGAATCACCCAGCTGCCCACTTACCCCTCCTGTCCAAAGGGGCAAAGACATCTTTGGTTGGGCACCAAACCTCCACTTATTAGCACAAGTTATAAAAATATCTACTTCTTTTTTGAGTCTGTTCATCATTTTATAATTGTGCGGAATGCACAGAAATCTCCTTCCAGCCTTGGAAGGTAAGCATAGGAAGAAAAGTGATCACAAAACTCAGGGCTGGGTGGCAAAGTAGCTAGAATGAATGCAAAATAGAAATTTCCCATCAGGTACTATTTTGTGTCCTGTCTTTACTCCATCCTGGTCTGTTACCTGGTACTCCTGGGCAACATCCTCCATGAGGAAAGTGTGGTGACCATGGTGCTCTTGAGACCTCTCACAAAGCCAGCAAATGAACTTCCCATCCTCCTTACAGAAGAGCAGGAGTTTCTCTCCATGGCGCTCACAGAGATCTGTCTTTTGCTCCTCCTCTGGACTCAGCTTGACCTTTTGAAGCATCCCCACTATGTTGGCGACATGTCGATTAGGCCGCAGGTTCCCAGGTTGGTAACAGATACGGCACACAGGGCAGTGGCTCTCTCCTTCTTCATTGACTATGGACTCCTTGTTGTTTGCAGTGATGCAGGCTTGGCAGAAGGTGTGCCCACAGTCCAGGCTCAGGGGTTCTGTCAGGAGCTCTAGGCAGATGGGGCAGGTCACCTCCTCCTTTATGTTCACCAGGATTCCTGAAGCCATCGCAGCTGCTCCCCTGCTCCTGTCTGTCCTGATCTGAGGCTCCTCTGGCTCACAGATTTCTGCCAGAATCAAAAGGTTAAAGGGGGCAGAGTAAGAAAGGTAAGAATAAATGATGCTAACTGTGTAGAAACCAAGGTCAGGGCAAGAATACATACTGAAGGACAAAAAAAGAAAAGGTAGGGAGACAAGTAAAGGAGCTAAGCAACCTTGTAATAAAGACAATTCATAACAATTTTAAATACTCTTAGTTCATCTGACATGACTAATTTCATTTTTTTCTGTGTGATTTGCTATTGTCCTTTACTTTTACAGAACAGATATGTGTGACCCCGTATCTCTCCTGCTTCTTCTCTCTCATGTGCAAACACAGCCTAGAAGAAAAAAGCACCACACTTCTTATGTGTCTGGGCTTTTATGCTTGCTCTTCTCTCAGCATGCAATGCAGCCCCTAGTATAAGTAGGACTCACTCTCTTCCTTCTGTTAATCTCTCCTTACATGTTCATTTATCAGGAAGACCTCCTCTGACTGCTTATTTACAATGTAGCCATTGCCTTCATTTGCTGAATGTTTGAAATGATTTATCTTATTATTGTGACAAAATGTGACAATGTGTTCTGTACGTGGCAAGAACAAATCCTTTATCAGATGTGTACATAGAGACACTGAGTGACTTTCAAAGACTATTATCTTCAACATGCACAGCTGTGATGAACCTTCAGAGGTCAGACTCTACCATACTGAGTTAATCAAAGACATAACAGGTAACTTAGAAGGATCTGGCAAGTCTTGTGTTGATAAATGGTAAAATATCATGGTTGCCTGGAAAATATGCCAAGGACATTGATAGAAACCCCAAAGTATGTATGTATGTGGAGGGTGGGGAGGGAAATGATATAAATATACTCATAGGATCACACAAGTCACGTACCTAGAGAAATAAGAGCATAGGTTAAATGAATATCTGTCCTGGGGAAGAAGTCTCAAGTATTAGGAAAGGTCACTCAAATAATTCTTAATAACTGAATCACATGCTAAGAACTAAACTAATACCCACAGACAAAATAATGAGTCTAAACAAAGAGTTTAAACCACTATGGCCCTGACATTCGCCTGGAAAGTGACAGTAAATTAAATAATCAGCCAACAAGTTGATGTGAGAAACACTACTGGAGAGAAGTGCGTGCTGTTGGGAAATCAAACAATGGGGACAGATAGTCAGTTGTCCAGCAATTCCAACTTGAAAATAAAAGGGCTGAACTGAAAGCTGAAGAAGGGGAAGGAAATGTGGCATATGAGTGAGGAAAAAATATCTTAGGGAAGTAAACGACCTGTTCATGAAAGTTGTACCACCTTGTCTGAGTTTGGAAATGGCAGTGCAGCAGGTGTGCAGAAAACTGCTCGGTCTTTGGTATCACATAAGCCTGCAGTGACCATGGTATATGGCACTTCCCCAGTACTGTGACATCAGGGGTCTTTTCCAAGAGCAAAAGAAATTACCCAGGTTTTGCCCTCAGAGAAATGAGGGACACAATTAGCTTTGCCCTTGGGTGGTGGTGTGTTGGATGGATTCAGTGTGGAATGGGAAGATGAGTTGGATGCATGCACAGTTGCCCAGGGGAGAGAGGATGATAGATTTTATGACAGATAATGAAGAAAATGTAGAGCAGAGAAAAAAGTGAGACATAGGATGAGGTAAGAGGAAAAGATGGCAGTTAGATTAAGTACCTGAGAACAGAGTCAATATCAGGCTCTGATGTAATATTGGTTTACTCTTCTAATAAGTTGGGTATTTGTTTTTGGTTTTGTTTCCTAAGAAACTTATGAGGCTACAATAAAGGGGAAGTTCAGCTTCACTGCAAGGCCACATGATTGATAACAAAAATAGCCTGATGTGGAAAGTGCATCTGGAGGACTTCTTAGAGAACTCAACTGCCAGTTAACAAGCTTAGACTTCATTTCACAAGGAGATTGTGACTTTTATGACCAACACTGTCTCTTTTAGGCCCTTGGATGCTGTGCTTATGAGCTTTCACAAGGTAAATAGTACACTGTAGCTCTGAGATTACATAACCTAAGGTGGTTTCACACCTGTCCACTAAGTCTGGCTGCTTAAAAGGCTGAAACAGCAGTAATAAAGGACCTTCTATAGCACTGTGAAGACCTTCACCGGGGGCTCACCTGAGGCAGCCATTGCTGACATGCTCTGTTTCCTGTCCTGTATCCCTAGCTCAGCTAAGTGACTTGGAGGTTTATATCTTGTCAGGTCACATAAAGGGGAATGATAATCCAAATTGGAAAGAATGCTGATAGTCAGTCAGAGAGGGAACCAGAGTAGCAGCATGAGTGGCAGTACAGTGATGCTCATCCTCCCACCTGGACTCAGTATGGCCCTGTGGCCACAGTCTAGGCTCAGGAGTTCTCTCAGGAGCTCCAAGTAAATGGGACTAGGAAGAAATAAAAAAAGAAAGATAAGGTCTCAGTAGATATTCATGTGTTGATGGTTGCCAAACTTTGAGGGTAAAAGAAATATTTTCAATATGAGAGTAAGTTTTCTCTTAACTCTGTGCTAGGAAGGGAAATACAAAGGCTGTATGAAGATGAATTTAGATCTACTAACACTGTCCACTGGTGCTACGTTCATCACACACAAAGGGAACCAATCTGACCAGGAACGAGGCTGAAGAAGAACTAGAAGTTATTACAGCAGATGTCCAGATACTGAAAATAGTTCAGAGGCCTTATGAGGTTAGTCCCTGGTTGCAAAGACTGTGGTCCAGATCAGGCTCTGATGAACCGCAATATCAGAAGTAGGCATTGCATCAGGGGTAGATATTAAACGAAGTCTACCCCTGTTTACAACTGAAGCGTGATCCAAACATGGGGTAGGGACATCCAATTATTTGTCATTCCATTCAAGATCCAACCAATCCTGAGACACAAGAGCTTATAGAGAAGGGAGGTGCAGATCAAGCATTCAGCCTTAGGGCTGCAGAATTTATTTTTGTAGTGTGGCTACAAGGGCCTAAGGTTAAATCACCTGCTGCTACAGGACACAGAAGAGGAAAGTGCTTAGGAGCTCGAGGCCTCACAGATGGAGGCTGACCCTCCACAACCTGAGCAGTGACGCCAGGGCTCCAGGTCAAGCAAGGAGATAGGTAGATATGGAAACATAAGTGTTATCTGCGCTGCACAGATATCACAAATGCCTGGACTATCCCTGAGAACCTATGAGTTTGTGCCCTACATCAAGCTCTCTAACCTGGGGACCTGTGCCAGAGTGCTGAGTACAGAACACTCGTCTTCAAAAATGAATAAGGCTTATGCCCAGTAGAACTCTAAGGGTCTCCTGCGCAGTATTTAAAAGACTTACAGAACTTGCCCCAGGAGAGGGGCAGAAGCAGAAGCTTGAGAAGTACAAAGACTACAAAAGAGATCTATCTCCTGCAGGAGGAGTGGAAGCCGGTTGGACTGTCACCCGAGGCAGATACGTGGGGTGGGCGCGACTATTGGTGATCCAGACACTACCCAGCCAGCGCAGGGCTGCATCTTCCTCTAACCTGTAGGAGCCATTGGTTATACCTGCACCATCTCTCTGCTGCAGCCGCGTAGCCAGAGCTGACTGAGGAGTGCCCTAGCCCCACTCTTCTCCTCCCCCAGGGCCATACCCATGCGCCACCACCGCGACTCAACGGGAGCGGCCCCACCACTGTGGTCCCGTGGGAGCCTTTGGGCCCTGGCAGCGCTCACAGGATGCCCTTTGAGAGCCTCACTGGGTGCCTGGGGTGAGAGAGGGTGCGGTTTTGAGCCCTAGGTCTATAACAGTGTTCTCGGCAGGCTGCCACCCTCCAGGCACTGCACAGAGAGCAGAAGGAAACTCACCCCCAAATCTTCCTGGGAACAAGGCCTATTTGTTCTGGAATTCCAGCCTGAGGGACAGTTGTGGCCAGGATTCACTCTCCACACCAAAGGCAAAGAGGCTCCGGAAGAGCAGAGCGAAAATGAAAGTTAAATTTTTAGGGGAGGGACAAGGGAGGAGAAAATCCGTGGACCAATGAGGGGCATTTACATAGGGCTCCTAGGAAATACCAAGCTTTTGTGCCTGGGTCAAGGGGCCAGCAACTACATTTTAATCCTAGCTGAGCTCTGTTCCCTGAGGCTGTTCTCATGGTTTTCAGAGTAATTCATCTTTGGAGAATTAGGCTTCCCTAAACTGTGTACAGTCCCACGTATCAGCCTCACCGTGGCACCTTACAAGAGAGGTGCCCTGAGGAGGGAATCAAGTCTGTCTTTTACCACAGTGAGGACCCACTCTGCAGGCTCAGCTGAGGCAGTGGTACTGGCAGCTCTCTCCTGTTGTGTATCAACCAGCTGAAGGAAGTGAATCTGCCCATTTGTGTCCTGTTAGGTCATGTAAGAGGGAATGGATGCTCTGATCTGAAATTACCTCAGGTGGTCAGTCAGAAGGGCTCTCCCACACTGGTAGCATGGTGATGCTGACTTTCAGAACCTGAATTCAGTAGGGACAAAATGACACTTCCCCTAAGTGAACTGCAGAGATCAAAATGAAGTGTCATTTACTGGGCAATGTCATCTAATACTATTTAACAGATAATCTCTATAGTGCTAGCACAATAAAAAGCAAAAAGAAAAGTAATTGTGATGAATAATTTTATGAGTCAATGTGACTGGCCACAGGGTTCCCAGATTAAACATTATTTCTGGGTGTGACTGTGCAGGTGTTGTTTCCAGATAAGATCAGGTTTTGGATCTGTGGTCTCAGTAAAATGGATTGAGGGCTTGGGCAGAGGGCCTGTTGTATTTAGTACACAAGGACTTCACAGCAGCTGTTATATCTGGTTTGAACAGTATAGAAGTTCAGAGGTGAGAGAGAAGGAAAAACCCTAGACAAAGTACTTGCCTCATGAGAAAACCCACACTTGATGCCCAATGAACTTCTCATTTGGAATCCAGAATCTGTTCTTATGACATTTGCTGAGAAGAAGCCATGTATATTAAAGCTATGTACAAGCTTTGCACTCTATAAGGAGTAGGCTTCTGTTGGGATCGTGGATGCTGTTTTTTTTTTTTTCTAAAGATGTCTTAGTGTGAAGAACTTTTCCTTTGTGTTTGATAACTCAGGTACTCTTCTGTAAGTTGTTTCACATTTTGAATTTGAAATCTGGACATTCTAGGGAATACAAGCCCATGAATACCCTGGGAGGGATACTTGTTGTATAACTCCACAGTGCACGGGTGTTTCTTCATGAGTTATAGCTTCAGTCATTGTGGCAATAGGGCGACAGGAAAGCAGAGGTCAAGGGACTATAAGAATGGGTTTCCCGCAGTGTCTATGAGAGGAGTGTGTGTGCTGAAAGTAGATATCTTGGAATCCCTCTCCCATGACGGGTCTTCCAAAAATGGAGAACCAAGGAATTTCTTGTGAAACAGGGACCAGAGCAGACACTGGCCAAGTAGCCCATTTTATGAATTTCTCTTGGTCAATAAGTAGGTTGGGAAGAGTGGGAGATGAAAATGCCAAAGACACGGTGACAACACCCTGTGCTGCAAGAACTATCATTCCTGTGCTTCTCTCACTTCTGAGGACAACTGCAGCCTTTCAGCTCCCTGGAAAGAGTGAGGCTGACCAGGAAAGGGAGACATTGACCTATATAAGCCAATGCTGAGGGAGGTCATGCAGAGCTCCTGACCCTGCCTCTATCACTGTAAATCATACTGTGAACCAATACTGAGACATGGAGATATATCTGGGCAACACAGAAAAGGCTTTCATTAGAAAAGAAATTACTATGGAATGGAAAATAATGTCAAATCAACTTATATCTAGTATATTTATTTAGATTGAGAAAAAAACTATTACAGTAATTCAAATAAAAAAGTAGGTAGCTACAACAAAAGATAAAATTTTATTTTAAAATAAAAAAATAATCACTAAATGCATAATACATATAGTTAACTATAGGCAAAATGTTATATAGAAGATTTGTAGATTTGAAGATTCATTTTGCATAATTGAAACTTTAAATATGTTGAACTGCAACACCTTAAAAATTTAAGCAGTTAGGTCCCATAGTGTTTTTGGCACAATAAAAATAAAACAATATGATTGATAGACTGTTAATGTGCAAATTCAAAAAGAATGTTTATTATTTTAAAATATTTAATTAATTAATTAACTTTTAGAGAGAGTGGAAGGGAAGGAGAAGGAGAGGGAGAGAAACATCAATGTTCAAGAGATGGATGAATCAGTTCCCTCTCACTCACCCTCAACTGGGGACTTGACCCACAACCCAGGCATGTGCCCTACCTGGGTATTTAACCACCAACCTCTAGGTTCACAGGCCAGTGCCCAGTCCACTGAGCCACACCAGCCAGGGCCAAAAGGAATATTTAAAAAATAGATTACAACCTAGAATTGTATACCAGAAAACTATCTACAAGATAACATATATTTGAACTTTTAAAAACAGAAACATTTGTTGTGAGAAAAGAATAAAAATGATGTGGTTCCTTAATTGTTATTCTTTTTCAGAGCATAACAAAGTCATTAATATCCAAAGTAAATTAATATACATTCCTAACATTCACTATTTGAAATCACAGAGAGATTTAGTCAACAACAATTTGGACCACTGCTTATGTGCTAAGAAATTAGAAAGTTCGTGCAAACATTCTATTTTTCAATTCTTACAATATTCTTATGTTATTCTTAGTATTTTTATTTCTGATGAGAAACTGAATCCAATTTAATTTAATGTAATATGGACCAGTAGGTAGCAGCATCAGTATGATTATGAAATTCTATCGAATTTCAAAGTCAAGGCTCTTAACTGTCCAGTGTTCACACTCCACAACATGACACCTGCAAGAGCACCCTCATTATTAAGTATTCAGCTTGGCTTTAACCACTACCGTGAGCAGCTCCTGCTTCCTTAATGGCTACGTGGATTGAGTACATCAATTAATATTTCCTGGTACCTAAGATTTTCCCATAATGCTCCAGGCTCCTTTTGTAAATAAGCATTTCCTGTTTTTTTTCTTTTACCCCCATCCTAGGGAATTTGGCTCCTACCTATTCCTGGGGAGTGAACTCTGCAGGAATGGCACCTGTGATGGGAACACACAGACCTGGTTCAAATCTTGGTTCCTCCACTCATTAGCCCTGGAACTTTCAAACATACCTCATAAGTTTACAACTTCTTTTACTTCCCTGATAGAAATTTTTATATTTTTGAAAGTTAATTGGATAAAAATTCTGTATGTAGTTATACATATATTTATGTTTATACATACTTATGTGTGTATGTGTGTAAGCATAAGTGTGCATGTACATATCTCCCAGGCCACGTATTCTCTTTTTCCTTCCACTGTTACCCCTTTATATCTTCATGTGTGTTTTGTGCAGTACCCTGCCCTAATTTATAATGCATTCTTTTCTAAAAAAATTTTGTTTCTCCTGGGGAAGTCTATTCCTTATCATAACTTGAAACTGATTTTAAAAGTAAGGGGGGAAAAGTGCATGGGATGATATATAGGGTGTTATACTCAGATGTTTCACCACAGGAGAGTTTGAACATCAAAAGGCTGTACTTGAAAGAATGTCATACTTTTGTGTTTTCTGATCCATTCCCAGTTTCGGTGTAAAAAGGTCTGCAACTGAAGACTGGAACTGGGCTGGTCTTGACAGCAGAACCTGGAACCTGACAAATGAAACTGCAGCAGAAGCACTTACTGCTGCTCTGAAGGAAGGGCACAGACCTGTTGTGCAGGTCACTTATACAACTTACACTGTTCAGTGATCACAAGAGCAAATATTCACTATGTTGTGCAAGACACACAAATAGGAGCTGTACATTGGGTGACAGTTTTAGACAATGATCTTAAGACTTAGGTGCACTTTAAAATTTCAATTTGTATTTTATGGGAAGAAACAAAAATTAATCCATTGTTTCACACCTTATAAAAGAAAAGACAGGATTTGAACACTCCGAACATAAAATTTCTACTCTGGGTAAATATATTTTGTTTTCATTTTTTTCTCAGCCCTCTGAACAGCCTGCTGCTGTATGCTGGGCAACACACAGACACACACTCAGATCCTCCTCAGTTGGTGGGGGTGAGTGGGATGATTGTGTGTTGTCTTGAGCTCATGGTTGGTGGCAGACAGGTGATTTATGCCTCTTCAAATCAGTGATAATGGAAAATAAGGAAAAATGGGAGTGCAGAGATGTTATACTAACATTTCCGTGTTTAAAAGGGATTAGATGTCTCTCACTGAGAATACAGAAAATGGTAAATGAGCATATAAGCTTCCCATCTAACTTATATCAGAAACAGTGCAAATCCCCAAAATGACTAAAAGTCCTGAAAAAGGGACACAGCAAGGAAGAGATGGTGTGAATGGAGCAGTGAGTTCAGGGGCAGGAGATGAGCCCCAGGACAAGTTGCTATGCAGAACTGGGCGAGGGAAGGAGAGGGCTCAGGAGCCAGGTGGGCACAGGGTCATGGGAACTGGACAGTTCCAAGGATTGAAATATGGATAAGCAGTCTGAGAAAAATGACATTTAGAGAACTTGTAGATGAGTGACCCTTGATTTGTGACATTAAAAAATGAGACAGTGCCTGCTTCGTAGTCTAGGAAAACCCCAACTCGACAGGGAGGAACAGCCATGGAAAGAGTCAGGAACTTGGGATCTGAGGTGGGAGAGTCCTCAAAGGCAGTGTACTCAGATTCGTTCTGTAAGCCTATAACCCAGTAGCCATTTTCAGGTTTGTATCTGGAGTAAGCATTTTGATACTTTGTGCCTCGTCTAACACCAAACTTTATACTATTAGAACGTATTCTACAGTATATCCCCAAGATCCAGGCAGTCTTCTTGGACACATCTATTTCCCAGTAGTGTTTCCCTGATGAGAAATATTGGGAGCCTAAGACACCATAATTACAATACTTTATAGGCCATATTGGTACAGATGTCAACTGTCTGTGATCCTCTGAAAGGACAAGATTCAGATTGAGGTTGAATGGATTCAATGTGATATCCACTGCAGGAAAAAAAAAGAGGAAAGATATGATTAGGTGACAGCCACGGGTTGGTTTATCTGGTGACATGAAGAGGGAACTTGGAAAGTGAGCAGGGACGACTTGTACTGATGGATTTGGGAAGTGGGGTAAAACACTAGAAAACATATTAAATTTAGGAAGTGAGAGAAACACATGGGTTTGAGATCATCAAATCTTACTGAAACCACAAACTTCTGAAAGGGGATCAGAACAAAGTGATTTGGAGACCCAGTAACTTCTTACCCCAGTAGCACTGGACATGTGTTAGCTCTGAAATGATAAAAGATTTAATAATGTTGATTAGAATCAAAGATTAAATACTGATAGCTATTTCTCCTCTAGAGTAGGGGCAGGGGAGAAGACTACCATGAGGCTATGAACTGATGAATGAGAGGATGAATAAGAACCCAGTCATTCTCCCTTAACCACATCTTTGTCAGTAATATCCCTTCTTTTCTGAATATCCACCCTTCTATTCTCACAGTGGAAGTATAGCATCTCCAGCTTAGTCCCACATCCACACTCCTGCCACTCTCCTCACCTTTAAACACTTGAAGCATTCTACTCAGATCTGGAGCACGGAATCCATGCTGCAGTTTTTTTGAAATATGTTTTGGTTTCTTCAACGTCCACACCTCACTCCTAGGGATGACAAAAAATATTGACCCCAGGTCTCTTACTTTGTGTTCCCCCAATACCACTTTCTTCTTCCATACCATTAATACACTCGACCCTTCTTCCCTGAGAAGCCTGATGAGGGGAGAAAGGAGTGCCCCGCTACTGGAACCAGAAAAAGGTTCTTCCTTCCCAGTTACCCTCTGTGTGACCTTGGGCAGGTCTGCACCTCAAATAAACAGTTTGTCTTCTTCTTTTTTTTTTTTTTAAGATTTTATTTATTTATTTTTAGAGAGGGAAGGGAGAGGGAGAGAGAGAGAGAGAGAGAAACATCAATGTGTGGTTGCTGGGGGACATGGCCTGCAACCTAGGCATGTGCTCTGACTGGGAATCGAACCTGCGATGCCTGGTTCGCAGCCCGCGCTCAATCCACTGAGCTATGCCAGCCAGGGCAAACAGTTTGTCTTCTAAAAATAGAGTAATTATCTCTTCCCTTGATACCTTATTGATATGCGAGGTTTTCCACATCACAGTGAGTCTCCCAAAAAGAGGCCACAGATGTGGGCTTTCAGGCAGATCAGTGGTGAGAGTGTAGATCCTGCTGTGATATGGGTCTCTTTTTGAGCCTGTGCCTATGCCCTAGTCCAAACCCTGAGCACCAGTGGTGTGGCCCACAAATAACATTTGAGACCTCAGGTGTTCTAGGAAAAGTTAAAAACACTTGGCAAGGAGGAAGTTGTTTATTGAGTGAAAAATGGTTAGAATTTCCTGTGTCTGTAAGGAATTTGAAGCTGTTAGGTAAATTGGCAACTTAGATACAAAGGCTAAACTTTCCTACATCAGCTTCTAAAGTATGTGAACAGGAGAGTTTAATTATTGGCACAAGGATCAAAGCCACAAACCACAAGGCTCAGGTCTTTTTTTGGAAATCTGAAGAGAACCTTGTAAAATGGCCTGGTCTCCTCTATTTCTATTTAAGCAAAATAAGTGTAAAGGTGCTGCCCCATAACTTATTTTAAAGCTTGATGAGGCCCTGCATGTGGTAAACACAAGTATCTATGGAATACAGTAACCTGAGAAAGGAGAGCGAGTGAATTAAGTGGGGGAAGTCATAAGAGTCTGATAATGAAGTCTTTTATCCCTATTATCTTCACCGGCTCTAACTCTGTGAATTTCAACCACTGAATTCACTACCATAGAATCTGGTTCATTCTCAACAGATATGGACTCTTAAATCCTCATCTATGATCAGCAATTTGAAATAATACTACATCTAAGTTTTCTTGCTTTGAGAGACTTTTCATTCTGGCCATTGATGACTCTCAATGACTCTCGTGACTACAGACCTTTCTTCATAACACAAATGCACCACTCCTGGTCACCCATACGCACCATTTCATGATTCCACTCATGTCCTAGGAAGAAGAGAGAAAATACAAATCAAGGAGTGTACATATTAAAGGAAGATTAATGAAAAGAAGGGTAGAAAAACAATACACCTATCAGAGAAATCAAATGGTATTTGTAAATGCCAACAAAATTGACAAAGCTTTAGCTAGACATTCTAAGAAAAAAAAGAGAGAGAGAGAGAATGGAGGTACATTCCTAAATTAAGAAGTGAGAGAGGAGCTATTACTGTTGACTTTATAGCTATTAAAGACTATAAAGGCTAGGGATTATTGCATGCCAATAAATTAGATAATTTAGATAAAATGGACAAGTTCCTAGAAACACAGAAACTACCAATATTGATTCAAGAAGAAATAAAAAAATCCGAATAGACCTAAAACATAGAGAAATTGGATTAGAGATCAAAATCGTTCTGCAAAGAAAAGTCCAGCCCCAGATGGCTTTTCTGGGGATGTCTACTAAAAGTTTAAAGATAAAATAATACAAATAATTCATAAATTATTCCAAAAAAAAATAAAAATCAAGGGCACATTTGCCAACTTATTTTATACACCAGGACTATTCTGATACTAAAACCAAAGACATCACACACACAAAAAGTCAACTATAGGCCAACAGTCATTATGAATATAGACACAAACTTTTTCAACAAAATAGTACAAGGTTGAATCCAGCAAAATATAAAAGATTATATAGCATGTCAAATTTGTTTTATCCCAGAAATGAAAGGTTGGTTTAACATAAGAAAAGCAACCAATATAAAACACCATCTTAATAGAATTAAACATAGAAACCACATGATGATTTAAAAGACAGAAAACAAAGTGGATAAAATCCAATTCTCTTTGGATATATAATCCAACTTTTTAATGATAAAACCAAAACAGCAATAATAACAACAAAATAAGAGTAGGAGGGGCTTCCTCAGCCTGATAAGGCATCTTAGAAAAACCCACACATCATGAGGAATCGTGAAAAACTGAATACAAGACAAGGATGTCTGCTGTCACTACTTACATCAGTATGGTAAGAAAAAGAAGTTTAGACAAGAAAAAAAAACTTAAAAAAAGCATCTATATTGGGAAAAAAGTAAAACTATCTTTATTTGCAGAATACATCATATTATATACAGAAAACTTCTTCTACTTTTCAAAATTAAGCTCGCAGCAGGTGCTATTAATTCCAAACTTTACAAATCTAATCATTGGCATTTCTGTCAAGTCATGTATCCAGGATAATACATTCCACAACAAATAAGAAACATAGCAGCAAATATATTTAAAATATAACCTGTATTATATTTTATATTATATGTTATATTTATATGTTATTCATGTTATATTATATTTTATTTTATATGTTATATTTATATATTATATATATTACTTAATATAGTATCATGTAATATATAATATATTGTTCAAAAATATACATCGATATATAATATAACATATATTGTATTATATATGTTTATATATTGTATAAATATAATATAACCTGTATAACCTATAGCCATACTGTTTTCTTTCTTATGCCCACTTGTCAAAAATGGTAATAATATATATTTAGTCCCTGTCTCACACCAATCTTGTACCTTCCATATCCTTAACTTCTTTTGGTGGTCTGAATTTCCATATCATCACTGTATAGATTGCTTGTTTTGAACACTATGTTTCAATATATTTGGGCTTACTCTTAAATACTTCTGGCTGGGTTTACAACTAAAGGAATGTTTTGCTCTCTGTATTAGCATAATTGGTTGTACATGACAAAGAAATCAACTAAAATCTCCTTAACAAAAAAAAGAAAAAGAAGAAGAAGATTATGGCCAGAGAGATACCACCTTAGTCACAGGTGGATCTGGAAACTCAAATCCTGGGCTTTTTGTGTTTCGTAACTTTCTTTTCTTCACTCACTGTTGACTTTATTATTAGACCTTCCACATGGCCAAAGGAACCTGTCTGTTAGGGCTAGCATCGTGATTGGAGTCCAAGGACACAGAAGAGAAGGTAATTTACACTGTATTTGGGGAATCTCAGATCAGGTCCCCCGTTTTACCTGCAGCAGCTTTGTTGCTGACCATCTCCTGCGACACTCCAGATCTGAGATGAGCTCTTTCGCCAACTGGCTCTGCTGAACCAATTCATTCTCAGCCTCAGCCAAGTCATCCAGGGTCTTTGTCTCCTCTTTCTCCAGTTTCTGCAGTTCTTTTTGCTCCTCATTATCCAGGATGCTTCTAAGCTGACTAAATTCTGTCTGTATCCTTTGTCTCTCAGTCTGTATCTGATTCTGCAAGGTTGAACAAGAGAGAGAAGTAATGATTCTATCAGCCAGAGAGTCTACTGTGCAAGCAATTAGGTGCCAGGAAAATAAATTATTTTTTCAGGGAGTTTTAACCAGGAGAGGACTGAAAACATGGGAACAGTTTTGGGGAAAGCTGGTTTTTATTTTGTGGTAGTTTCCCTTCTATACAAACCAAAAAGGCCTTCACTGTCATATCTAGACCAACCCTGGAACAAATGTAAAACTTGAGTAAGGTTTAGGTTATAGACAGCTGTCCTGGACGTTGATGCCTTCCTGCATTACCACACTCTCACACTGGGGCCTTGAAGAAAATGTTTGCTCAGTGTGTTCCTTCCACTGGATGTGTCAGAGCCTTGCTGGAAAAGAGGAATGGAAGACAGAATTCTTTACCCTTCCCCACCATAAAGTCTGTCTTTGCTCTCATTCCAAGTATCTGTGTCTACTTGTAACATCTGTATTGCAATATGTTTACTTGTAACATCTACTCTCCTGTCCCCACCCCAACAGAGATAGGACAAGGAAGACAACTAATCAAATGGCTTCTGGATTCATCCAATGTCAGGGAATAAAGAGAAAGGGACTGCCTTGTGACTGATGTGGAAGGTCCTGCCAAGATTTCTGTCTCAGAAATTCCTCAGGAACAGTCTCCTCATACCTTCCAGGAAGTCCTCTCTTCTCTGATATCAGCGCCCAACTTCTCAGCTTCCTGCTGCTCCTTCCTCAGTCTGTCCAAGGATTTCTGGAGCTTCTCCTGTGAGAGACAAATTACAACACAGTCCAGCCACGGGTTGTCTCAGTCCTTAAAGAGAGACTAAATGAGGAATAGATAAGGCTGATCTCAGAAGAGACTGGTTCACAGAAACTGATTAGAATCTATGACATGAGAAAAAATCTGAGGAGGTGAATGTTTTCTTTACTCCTGGGTGATGAAAGTCACTATCCCCTCACCAAGTGTAGCCTGATCTTCTTTCTTCTTAGAGTAAGTATTGATCCTGCTACGGCCAAGGAAAGTCCTATTCTCTTGTTGAAACTCTTTCCACATCCAATCCACAATGTTTAACAGCAATCATTCTGCTGAGAGGAGCAATGAGAGCTCAACTTGTGAGAGAAATTCTCCACCCATGTGACAAAAAAGAAAGTAGGAAAACCTTTCAGTCTTGGCCAGAGTCTGTACTCTAGGCTCATCTTTTATGTAAATGGAAGGAATACACAGAAATGTCCTTCAGGCGTGGGATGGTGAGAACAGGGTAAGAGACATACATGGGAGGAGATAACAGGACTCAGTATTATATAGCATGCTCTGGTGAGTAAAGCAGGATGGAAAGATTTCTCCACCAAGTACTATCCTCCTCCCACCCCCTCCATCATGGGCCTTACCTGACATTCCTTGACGACCTTCTCCATTAGGAATATCTGATGACCACAGTGCTCCTGAGAACGTTCACAAAGCGAACAAATAACCTTCCCATCCTCCTTACAAAACAATTGGAGTTTCTCTCCATGGTGCACACAGACATCTCTCTTCTGCCCCTCCTCAGGGCTTAATTTGACCTCTTTGAACTTCTCTACTATGTTGGCCAGATGCTGATTAAGCCATAAGTTTCCAGGTGAATATCTGATACCACACACAGGACAGCTGCTTTCCCCTTCTGGGCAGATCTCTGACTCCTTATTGTTAGTGATGCAGGTTTTGCAGAAGCTGTGGCCACAGTTTAGACTTAGGGGTTCTATCAAAACCTCAAGGCAAATGGGACAAGTCACCTTTTCTTTTATGTTCACCAGGAATTTTAAAGCCATGGTAGTTGCTCCCCTGGTTTCTTCCTTAGGTTCTTGCTTAAAGATTCCTAGATGAATGGGCAGATTGGAAGGAGTTGGTGTAAGAATGGCACAAATAAAAAGGATGCTAATCGTGTTGACATTAAGAATTGGCCAAGATTGAAATATTGATGGATAAAAAAGAAGAGGGAACCTCCCCCGCACCCCCAAAATTGAATTCAGTGACTTGGTCAGCCATTAATGCTTCAGAGCTTTTGTTTCTCTTTCAGCCTGGAATGATCCTGCCTTTGATATCTGCATGACTTCCTCTCATACTTCACTGAACTCCCTTCTTACATGTCTCCTCAGCAGACAGGCCTAATATGACAAACTTTCTATAGCACAATCACTAAAATATCACTTGGAGTGTTATTTGCTATTTTTTTCTTATTACCACTATATAATATGTGATATCCTTTCTTAAATGCCCTACTCTTAAAATGTAACCCACACATAGATCAGGCACTTTGTTTTTATTCACTGCTGAGCAGCGAAAACACAGGAACACAATGCTTGATAAATATGTGAAGGAACTCCTCATTTCTTCATAGGTAATTAGACTTTTTTCATTAATTAGCTGTTCACCAATAGGTGAGCTTTGGGATCATAGTAATGGATTCCACTAAAGAAGCATTTACCTCCTAATATAATTGCCCCACACAGAGCTTTCTCATATTTACTCCCCAGATATGCCAACAGAAACAGCAAGGACCACTATAGGGAAGTAATCTTATCCTTAACAATTGTTAACCAGTTGCAATGATATATCACTGTGGCCTATTTATTCCTCACATAAACATCTTTGAAAAATAAGAACATTCCCTTTATTCAGCTGTGTATACTTGAATCAAGTGACTTACAAAGATTATTCAATTCAGTAAGTTGAATTAGGGTGAATATAATGTCCTCAGGGTCCTCTTTCAGAGGTCTGGTAGCTGTGATAAACACTACCATACAAAGGATATATTTTGGGGAAATTAAACAGGAGAACATCAAAGATAACCCCTTTGAATAAGTAAGGCTTGAACTAAAAGCTAAAAGATGATGAAGGAATATGGAATGAGAAGAGGAAAATATTTTAAGGAGAAGGAATCACATGTGAGAATGTCCCTTTGATGGAGGACACAGCATCTTCTACAAATTTTAGAATGCCAGTATGGCTGGTGTGCAGAAAACTGCTAGATCTTTTGCACTATAGTAGCCTAAAAGGGCTTGAAATGTGACACATCCTGAACGATATAAAAGTGACAGTCTCTTGTCATGAGGGTCATAAAGTATTGTCCTTCCTGTATCTCTGTATGGACCCTCATTAGAGCTCAGCTGAGGCAGTCGTGACAACATGCTGTGTCTCCTATCTTGTATGCCTTTGTTAAGCTAAGTAAACCTGGCTGGTTTATGTACTGTTGTCACATAAGTGGGAATGGCAAATCAAACCTGAAACTATTGCTAGTGGTCTGTCAGAAGAGGCCACAGAGTGGATGCATGGTGAGGCTGACTCTTAGAACCTGGGCAAAATATAGACAAGGAACTGTGGGGGAGGGGGAGAAGATCTCAGTGGCTATAACTATCTTGATACTTCTTCCAATGGATTGAAGTTGTGTTCCTCACACAAATATGTTTACCTGTGTGAATGTAGCCTTATTTTGCAATAAGGTATTTGCAGATGTAGTCAAGTTAAGATGAGGTAATACTGGAAGAGGTTAGGTAGATAACCAGATCCAATAACCAGAGTCATTATAAAAAGAGGAAAAGGTACACAGACATTTAGGGAAGAAGGCCATATGACAATGGTAGCAGAGATTGGAGTAATACAGCAACAAGGCAAGGAATGCCCATGATGGCTGGAAACCACCAGAAACTAAGAGACATGGAACAGATTCCCCCTTACAGCCTCCTGGAGAAACCAACTCTACCACTACTTTGACTTTGGACTTCTGGTCTCCTCAACTGTGAAAGAATAAATTACTGCTCTTTTAGATTATCTAGTTCATGGTAATTTGTTACAGCAGACTTGGGTTATTAATATAGTTGAAAAGATTTGACAGTAAAAGATCTGAGGTACATAACAAAATATAAATATTCCCCTTGCTCTAAAAAGAAAAGATGCGGGTATAATGAGTGCTGTGTAGAGTTACATTTAGGCCTAGAAGTCTACCCACTTCTCCAATGATCCATGAAGTGACCCTAATGAGGAATAAGAGCCCCATGAATGTGGATTAGTAGGCAATCCAATAGCACAGCTACTAAAATTTGTCTAAAACCCTGGCTGCAGTGACAATTGATTAGATCAAGCTCTAATGACTAGCTAAACCAGGGGTTTACACGATATGGTAATTTCTACCCCTGCTTAAAACTGAAGTTCTAAGCCAACCATGATCATGCAGTTCTGTTATCTTTTTCTGTATTCAGTATCCAACCAATGCTGAGAAATAGTAAGAACCTATAAAGGAGAGAGTAATGGAACATGCTTTCTTCCATGGGGTGGTGGACCTCAGATTAGAGTGGGGCTACAATGAGTTGGTATCAAAGCAGCTGCAACCATAATGACCACAGAAAGAGAAAGGGACAAAGAAGGCAGAGCCCCACACAAGAACAGAAACGCCACCAATGTCCAAGAACGACCCAGGAGCTAAGCAGCAGTCAGGGAGATAGAGAAAAGAACACAAGTAGCGTCTGCCTGATAGAACTGTCAGGTCAGCTGGCTTCCCTACGTTTCAGGAAACTGTGTCCAGCAATTGAGTTTTCTCCTAACATCTGGACTCATGATAATGCAAATGGAATGCCCCTCTGCAGGTTCTATAATAAAATGAAAGTGTCTTCTGGAAGTAAAGTGCAGGAAGGATGTCATCTGAAGTTTTCAGACAACCTAGATACTTTCCTTGGTTTCCTGGGTCAGCAACGGCCAATGGGTAAAACAGAACCTGTTTTTGGCATCCAGAGACGGGGGGACCTCGGAAACACCGCAACTCTCCCTGTCCGTTCTTCCAGGCTCAGAGTCCACACTTCAACCACCCCTTAGAGCCCAAGGCTAAATCCACCTCACATTAATGACCTTCTCCCCAACTGCTCCAGCAAGGGTTTTAGTAGATCACTGCAGATCCCTCACCCTCATTTAACATTTTAAAAACATTACCTCATAATCTTAGTCACCTTCTTGTATACTGTATCAATTATTTATTGTTTGTTATGATCTCTCCTTAACTGGAATGTGAGCTCGTATATGTATTTGACTTGTATGTTGAATGGATAGTTATTGCACTTTTTCATAGCAATGGCCTGCTTTAGTTCATATGAATTAAATTTTTTAAATAAACATATATCTGTTCATGCTGTGTGTTGGGCCTTGTTCTTGACCCAGGAGAGACAATCAATATCTGGGCAGATATGTACCCTCTCCATTGTAGGCATGGACTCCCAGGAAGGTAGTAACAGTGATTTCTGAAAAGTGGGATTATAGGACAGAATGGGCATGTGTTGGAAAATATGTAACATATCAATGGTGTGCAAGTTGCTCACAAATGTGCTTAGGAAGGGACATAATTAGTGTCACAGCAAACTTCTTAGCAAGCCTGTGAAATCTTGGGGCTCCTTCAGAGCAATAATCAACCCCTATGAATTAGCTCAGACCAAAGAAAAATGCTAAGCAGTAGAGGTAGCAATCAATGTAAAGGTGTGTCCAAGACCTTTAAGGCAGGTGAGGACACCAGTGTCAACGGGTTACTGAAGTAGAAGCAAGCAGGTCTATACAGCAAAGTGCAAGCAGATTCCTGCAACTGAAGCTCAGGAGGACAGAGGACAAAGACAGCATCAGAAGCACACAGGCAGCAGATAAATCATTCAGCCTGCTGTCTTTAGGGCTGCCAGCAGCTGAGGGTATGTCAGGAAGGCCACAGACAGCTCCTTGGTGGTTGCTAGGAGGGGAGTTAAAGAATCAGGTTCAGTATTATCCCTGGCCATGCCCTTAAGTCTCCATTCTATCTGAGCTTGGGCTTTCACACATTTGTAAAACAGGGACCTCTTTTAGAAACAGGGAGTGGAGTCAGGCAGAAAAGACTTTCTATTTACTTTCTTAACAGAGAGAGGTCAAGACGGATATAGAAACAGAGAATCCAGTTCCTTTCAGCAAGATAGACAATCAAAACTAGAGAGGAAGGGTATGAACTCAGCATGGAAAAATATGTGCCCCTGCAAGAAACAAGGCCCTCTGACTCCTTTCTCTCAAGTCTACCCCTCTCCAGTGCTGCCATCTGTCTGCACTCACAGCAGGAAGCCTGCAAGCTTGCTTTTCTTCCCTTCAGAGCACATCTGGGCCACAAACTAAACTCAGCTAACTTCACCTAGTACTCTTCTCTGGAAGTTTCTCACCCCCTGCCCTCCATAAACCTCCCTACCCACCTTTAGGTACCAGTGGAGAAGTCTTGGCTCCCGGTTTAAGAGGTGAGGAAAAGACAGGCCTGGTTAGGATTCATTTTCCAAACAGGGACTCAGTCAGCATGAAGTAGTTCCTCCTCAGGAGCTGGCTGAGAAGTGAAAGTGAAATTCGCCCAGCTGGCAGGAAAAAGAAAGGGGAAGGAGCTTCTGGGCCAAATGGGCGGCAGTCCTTTAGGGCTGCTGCAGAGAGTAATGCTTTAACGCAGTGGTTCTAAAAGGGTGGAGGTGGGGAGGAAAGATTTGCCCCAGGGGCGTTTGGCAGGGCCCGACAGTTTTGGTTGTAATAACTACGCGGAAGGCTGCTGCCATCTAGTGGGTAGAAGCTAAGAATACCGCTAACCATTCTGTAATGAACAACAAAGAATTATCCAGTCCAACCATCTACCAACACATATGTTCAAAGTAGAAAAAGAAATGGTCACTTTTGGAAACTCGTATTAGGGTATCAAGAGTTCCTCTGGTGCATCCCCGGCAGTGGAGCTATACCGTTCGGAGGCAGAAATGGCCTGGATGGCAGGATAAGCAAGTTTGGTGTGTTGAGCAATCTGCAAATGGTTCCATGGGATTGCACTTGGAGCTCCAGGTAAACAGAAAAGATACCACAAGAGGTGCACAAGGGTCCCATCATGACGTCTCGTTTATGCAGGCAGAGGGAGAACTGAAATTATCTGGAGGATAATGACAACCACTACCTAGATACCAGAGCAGGAGTAAAGTGGTAGCTTTTTTTTTTTTTTTAATTAAGTAAAGGGGTTTGTCTCCTTGTAGGTATCAAAACCAAATTAATCAATCTATCACAAACAGGAGTTTGCAGCAAAAAGATTAAAGGTTTATTTTTAAGGAAATGACACCAAGCGCAGAGTCACAGGTGGCGTCTAGGAGGTGGGTTATATAGGAGGAAATCATTAATCCTGGCAACTAAGGGCATTGGGGTTGTGGGCTCTACTGACTGGTCAGGGGAAAGGGAGGGGTTGTTGATCGTAGTATCGGGTCTTAATGTCAGCCATAAAATCACTCTGTCTGGCTTCATGAGGGTGTCATCGGAGGGGTGGTTCCACTTCTCTGAATCTAGAGCTGAAACCCAACTAAGGTCTGTTTTGCCTGAAACTGTAGTCAGTAGAACCGAGGCTTTGTTCCTAAGATTATTTAATACTGATCAGAATCTCATTGTCCTGAGGGCTTACTGATTAAAGGAGTGGACATACATGGGAGAGTGACATGGGTAAGTCAGGGTGCTGGATGATGCCAATTTGAATCAAAAGGAAGGAGAAAGGGGATATTAAAGAAATGAAGTTTCTGCATGGTTACTTTCCCAGATACTTCTGGTTTCACTCCCAGCATTCCCTTTAGCCCCATGCTCTCCCAGAGCTGGGCTTAGCAGGGCTCTCTTCTCTTTGAGCCAATCCCTGAAGAAATATCTCAGAAGCTCTGGGTCTCCACAAGTATCAGTACACATAAGGCCCAGTGGAATTCATTTCCATTATCTTTCATAGATAATTTTGTGTATCTTTGAATTTTTATTTTATTATAAAGTTTTCTGGTTGTTTTTCAAATATTACATTTTTTAAATTTTTCACAGAACTGCTTTACAGACATTCTAAAGCTTATGAGCATAGAGTTGTGCAATATTTTTTAATGTTTTAATTATTTGTAATGAAAACTACTTTCCATTTAGTTTTGTTAGTTTGTGCTACCCTTTGCCTTGTTTATTTGTGTAAAAGGATCACACTCCTTCCACTGAAATTTATTTTGGTATATTTTATATGCTATTATATTCTTTCAAAAATCAGGTCTCCCTGTATGAGGTAAAACAGCAATCTGGAGACAGAAAGGAGCTGGGATGCTCTCTCAAAACTGACATCCTTGGCCCAGGTGTATAAAAGACCACACAGGGCTGCAGTTGCCCACACCTGCAGCCAGTGGTAGTTTGAGACTGAATGACTCAGAAGGGAAGGGGATGTTGATAGGGCAGCTAGCACAACACAGTGTAGACTTTCAGAGCTCAAGCTTCCTGGATGCAGCTCCAGCTGTCAGTAGGTGGAGGGGACCTTTTGCATGTTTTGCACACAGTGGTGCCAAGTGGTGCATTTACTGAATGAAGAGGAAAATCTGAGGCCTGACCTGTGAGAACACCTGAGAGCCACAAATGCCACCAGTAAAGCATCAACTGTTTACTTTAGCTTTCCCAGAACACATTCAACAACAAAAATGCACTTACATCCCACATTAAATATAAATATTCTAAAATTATATGAGTTCGTTAAAGGTGACTGCTTGACATAGTAGCATGTTTGGCATGAAGATAATTAACATTTACTTACCAACTATGAAGTGTCCTTCACCCTTCCCATTAGTTGAAGGTAATATGAGCTTTGTTATTATGTTTCCAATATTCTTAAGAAAATGTAAAACATTTAGGATATAGGACTGTATTGGGAACCACCCTGCCTGGTTTCAGGAGCTGTAACTCCCCCATGGCTAAGGCTGAGTGAGCAACCTTCGGACCATAAGCCACTAAGGAGACAAAGCTGATCTCCCTGGCAGGAACGCTACTTCTGCTCCTTTTTCCATAACTGGCCACCAATGCTTGATCAGTTAGCCAATGACAGGTAAGATTCCCAAATGGGGGAATGACCTAAGACAGGCACGATAATGTGGAGGCCCCAGGGAAAGACTTGGGGGGGCTATAGCAAAAGGGGGTGATGGACCCTCGCCTCTCGGCCGTGACATAGCCTGAGTCTGCATTCTGTCTGCAAGAAGTCTCCAAATCTCGCTGCCTTACTTCCCCTGCCTGACGTAAGCCTGAAACAATGCCTTAAGCCTGAAACAATGATGGTGGTGGGTGCAGCCCTGGGCTGAAAAGGCAGGTTCCCCAGGTGATCAGGCCTAAGAAAGAATATGTAAAATCCTGTGAAACCTGCTTTCCTATGAAAGCTCTCACTTAAATGATAAAGGTCCGAGCAGGAACTGAGTTTATTTCCCAAAGTTTTGTAGCCCTTTAGCTAACAGACCCTGACTCAGGATAGGCCCTCGTAGTTCTTTGTAAGCTATCTATTGTTTGATCTTCACTGCCTGACAATGATTAATGAACTTTACCTGTATTCCTGGGCAAATTAAAACCCAATAAAAACCTGTTAAGGCAAGGATAGGAGCGCTTTCCTCTTAAGAGAGTTGCCAGGCGGCTCCGAGGCACCCTCCCCTTGAGAGGGTAGCTGTGCCGTCCCTTTTCCTCCACAAGACTCAGTAGTCCATGTGAATTTATCTCATATCTCATCCACAACACTGCGGACACTGAGGGCTGGTGGCCATGTCAGGACTGTACCTGTAGGGTCTGTCAACTGAAAAAATAATATTGACTAGGTGTTTCATCACCAAAAAGGGTTTATTCAGAAAAAAAGAATTGCATGTAGACATGACCAGCCATGCGCACACATGGCCCGTGTGCCATAGTGGAGGGGTATTTATAGAAGAGAAAAAGAAAAGAAGGAAAAGCTGGAACCAGAGCTTTGCTATAAACATAGCGTTCTTCCTATGGGGCTCCCTCAGTTGCACAGGGTGCAAGAACTTCCCCCAAACGCCCTAGCTTCTCCACAGACCCTCCCCTACCCGCTCCCCCTGACTGATTCTGTTTCTTCCAAAGTTTCAGTCTTTATCCCATCTCAGCCGGCCAAGCTACCCTGAGGACAAAAAACAACTCCCTTCTTCCCACCCTAGGGACAGTAGATGAGAGTAATTTGTACTGGGAAGGTGCCTGCAGCTTGAGAGAGGCACTGTGGAGGAGGAAGTGTTGAGGGTGCTGAGATTTTAGAAAAAGGAAAAACAAGTGTGAAGTTGAAGTCAGGTCAAGAGATTGCCCAGCATTGATCATCCTCAGGCAAATGGAAGGTCGCTAGAATCTCATACAAATGAGTGCAGGTTCTACTTTTATCCTAATGAGGATCTCAGGTTCCCAGGGCTGAGAAACATCTGGTTACCATCAGGTGATGGCTCTGGATACTCTTGTCTGCTCGCTGTCCACAGGAAATCCTGCAGATTGAAGCTCCTTATGCAGAGATTCTCCTGAGCCCACCCAAATTTTCTACTGTGGACACCACATCTGTAAATATAACTCAGCAAGTCCAAAGGCCCCAGAAATACAACATGGCATGATTGCCACATATACTTTCAGAAATGAGGAGAAGGGAAAGCCCTAGAACTGATTCCTGGTACTTGGTACTCTCCGAACCCACACTTGGTGCTCTCTGGATTTTTTGTTTGAATTCAGATACCTTCTCTGGTTTTTAAAAACTGGATTCGACCTATAGGTTTCATAGTTTTGTCAGCACAAGGCACCATGTCTGGGGCCAGGAGGCTGTTAAAGAGAAGATGCCTTTTAAGTATGCAGATATTTTTGTTTGGGTTTGCGATTTCATTCATCTGGCTAGAGTTTTATTAATTTAATTGATCCTCTTAAAGAATCTGATTTTGGTTTGATTTCCTCAAATATTTTTGTTTCCTATTTTGCTGTCTGCTTTTTATTATTTTCTTTCTCTGCTTACTTTGTATTTCACTTGCTTATCTCCTTTTTTTTTTATATGGTGGAAGGTGAGGTTATTGATTTGAAGTCTTTTCTAATATAACACTAAAGCTATATATTTCTTTCTGCTAGGTTAACTTTATCTCAGTTTTGATGTTTTTGTTTTTATTCATTTCAAGATACTTTCTGTTCCCACTTTTGTTTTCTTTTTTAACCATTAAATCATTTAAAATTGTTGTTTGTTTCCAAATATCTGGGGACTTACTGTACATCTTTTTGTTACTAATGTAAAGCCTAAAATTACAAAACTTCTAAAGAAAACTTGGTAATAATTCTTTGTGACTCTTGGTTAGGAAAGAGTTCTTAGATAAAATATCAAAACCACAATCCATAGAAGATAAACTTGCTAAGTTACACATCACCAAAATTAAAAACTTTTGCTCTTTAAAAGGCTATTAAGAGAATGAAAAGACAAGTCATATTCTGGGAGGAGATATTAGCAAATCAGTTTTATAATGAGGGAATTGTACTGGATGGGGTGTGTATGGGAGGCAGCCAATCAACATTTCTCTCTCACACTGGTATTTCTCTGTCTTTCTCAAATCAATAAACATATTTTTAAAACAGAATGTATAAAAACATTCAAAACTCAACAATAAAATAATAAACCCAATTTTTAAAAAATGAGCAAAAATTTGAAGACCATTCATTCACCAAAGACCAGAAGTTATGTGCACACACAGATGCTCACTATCCCATACAATGATCCATTGATACAATGAAATACTACTTGTCAATAAAAATGGAATGGGCTCTTGATATAAGCAAAAATCTGGAGAATGAAAGATACCAGACAATAATACCAAATGATTTATTTATATGAAACTCTAGAAAATGCAAACTATTATGAGAAGAAGAACAGTGGTTGCTAGGGCAGGGGGTGAGGTGAGCAAGGGCAGAAGAGATTACAAAGGGGTCAGAGCAAACATTTGAAGAGGGTAGATTTCTTGCTTTGCTTGATGGTGATGATGTTTCACAAGTCAAAACATTAAATTTTATCACTGAAATATGTGCTACATGTCAATGACATCACAATAAAGATGTTGAAAAAGGTCCTCACTCCAGAAATTGTCCTTTAAATTAGAATCAAGTGGAAATGACAGCACTAGAAAGAACAGGCTTCTTGAGAAATGCTAGGATAACTATACCACTTGCCTAAGACCCTGGAAACTGCGGTACCCTTCTGGTGTTTTCCTTATGAACCTTAGGCTAAGGGATGGAATGAACAGCACAGAAACAAATTCAAAGACCCAGTCTTCTGTGAGGAAGAGGTTTAAGGCTCCAGGCTACTAGGTCTCTACCAAAATCTGCATGTTCTTTTCCTTGAAATTTGACTGTACATTTTTACAGTCCTTTTTGTAGTTAGGTAGGGCCACCCATCTCTTCTCAGCAACAGGAAGTGAGCAGAAATAAGAATTCCACATGTGAACTACGGATTTAAGAAACACATTCTCTCCCCAGTTGTCTCTGCCCTTCTGCTGTCTTGATGCTGATGCAATACTGTCCTAGGGGACCGTGCCACAGACGGCAGAGCCACAGACGGCAGAAAGCTGGGCCCACGGATCCCATGTGGAACAGTGCCACTTACCCACTAGTTCCAGTCACATTATATTTTCACATGAACAGGAAATACATTTCTTTAGTATTTGATCCACTGTGTTTTGGGGTTTATTTTGCATAGCATTTGGCCTACTGTGTTAGGGTAAATGTCAAGGCCAGCAGGCCTCTGCCCAGAATCCCCCAGGGGAAAGCCAGGACAGCAGACTCATCCCACACATCCTAACAGTTCTCCCTACAACTCACCTACAGCATCCCAACAGGCCCTCTGATTTCTCTATTATCTAAGGTCAATTTCCTAGAAACCTCCATAGGAAGAGGACAGCTGGGCTAACTCTTTTAGTCTAGAATTTACTACAAGGCAAAATAAGTGGGAAGGATCCAATTCTTCACAGAGATTCTTTTTCCAACATCTCTTAACCCCCAGATCCACCAGCTTTACAGGTACTGGTTTGTCTGCTCTGTGTCCTTTCATATTTCTTCCAGCTGAAGTCCAAATCAGACTGAGTGTGCATTTGGCCTCTGGTCTTCCACAAATTTGATCTCTCAAATGAAACCCTACCCTACAGCAAACTGGAACTGGGTTTTTACTGGGACCTGAACTTCACCCCACCACAGATACTAGAGCTGAACCCAGAGGGTGAACTAGTATTTCCTCAAACCATAATGAAACTCCAATGCCCAACACACTGAGGGCTAAGGACAGGGACCAGACTCTGCAGAATCTGTTCTCAGGCCATGATCCCTTCCTATGATCTTCCAAAGAGTCGATTTCAAGGTATGTTCAAATCTTCTTCTCTCTGTCATTACCATCCTCTACAAAATGCCTCAGAGAGGTAGAGGGTCCATGTAAAGACAAACATATCTGCCTCATACTAGAGCACCCTTAGGGGGAGAAATTGCATTACAGGATAAGCTGTCCAGCAGAAATATAACGTGAGCCACGTATGTAATTTAAAATTTTATAGTACCTACATCAAACAGGTAAAGTGAAACAAGTGAAGTTAATACGTACTTTAGTGAATCCAACATATCCAAAAAATTATGACTGTAATCTCTACAATATAAAAATACGATCTCATATTTTTTGAACCAAGCCTTCAAAATCCGGTTTGCACTTTACACTTATAGCCATCTCAATTCAGACTAGTCACGTTTGAACTGCTGGTGGCCCTTGGCTACCATACTGAACGCCAGCTCTAGGCAACTCCGATACTTGTTTGCACCTTTGCATTTACCTCAGAATTTCTTTTACAGTGGGATCTAAAAGCACGTAACATCTTTCTGCGGAAGTTAGTTGCTCATTAACTAGCTGTTCATGTTCAGCCTAAAGGAAAGCGGATGTGGAGATCCTGAAAGAAATCATTCTTTTCCTAAGATAATTTGTATCAGATGAGTCCTTTTCCCATTTCCCCCTTTCTATACTTCCATGCATTTTGGAAGATTTTAAGCTTTCAATTACTACCCTCACATTTTTAAGATCCATGAAGGCTGTAGTGAAAATTGAAGCTAGAATCTCTTTATTTTTATTTTAAAGCCATCAAAATTAACATTCTAATAGGTTTTGGCACTCTGATGAGCGATCACCAACCAGCAGCGACCGCGGAACGCTGCAGATGGCTTGTCGACACATGAGAAATGAACATACACAGAAACAGGGAATTTTCTGTGGAGAAGTAGGGACGGAGTGGCCACCCTCGCTAGGGGAGGGCGGCCTGGCCACCTTCTCTGGGGGAGGGCGCACGTTCTTCTGTCCCAGAAGGCCTTATATTGGGTTTGTTTGTATAAGAATTCGAGTAAAGCTCATTACTCATTGCAGGGAAGTAAGAATCAAGTAACAAGGAACTCTGAGGGCCTACTTTGAGTCAGGGTCAAAGAGCTGTAAAACTTTGAGGAACAAACTTACTTCCTCCTTGGACCCTTCTTATTCAGCTGAGAGCATTCTAAACAGGAGCAGGTTTCACAGGATTTTACATACTCTTTCTTAGGCCTAATCACCAAGGGAACCCGCCCTTTCCAGCACACAGCTGCACCACCCTGTCATTGTTTCAGGCTTAGGTGGACCAAGGGGAACTAAGGCGACCAAGAAATAAGATTTTCTCACAGATGGAATGAGCACTCAGGCTGTGTCAAAGCCCTGGGGGTGAGAGTCCATCACCCCCTTTTAGCTGTAGCCCCTGAAGTCCTTCCTTGGAGGCCTCCCACGTGATCGTGCCTGTCTTAGGTCATTCCCCCCTTGGAGAATCTTACCTGTTATTGGCTAACCGACCAAGCATTGGGGACCAGGCAAGGTGCAGTAAAAGGAGCATAAGCGGTGCTCCTGCCAGGCAGATAAGCTTTGGTCTCCTTGCTAGCTTATGGTTCCAAGGTCGTTCCCTCAGGCTTAGCTTAGGCGGGGTTTACAGCTTCTGATACCAGGCAGGGCAGTTCCCAACAGCACTCAATCTCATATATATGCTCACACAAAAATACAGCAATTTACTACCTCGTTTATTGCATTTTACAAAACTTTTGATGTTACAAGAATGTAAAATTACAGATCAATTTCTTTCATAAACAAATACAAACAAAACCTAAATCATGTATCAGCAAAAACAAATCCAACATTGTACAAAAAGTTATAGTGGGTTATTTCAGAAATTTGTATTATATTTAAAAATTGAAACAGATCAATGTACTCCAGTAACAGGATAAAAATGGCACACAATTATCTCAATAGTTGAAACAACAGCTGTTGAGATCAATCTTCCATTCAGTACAAAAACTTACAGCAAATTAAGATAACTTCCTAAGTATGATCCCCTACATGACCAAAAAAAAAAAAAAGAGAAAAAACCTCTATCAAAATACCATACCATGAATAATAGTAAAAGGTTGAAAGTCACCCCCACCCATCTCAAGACCTGTAATTACTTATTTAAAGATGTCCATTGTCATCAGCGGGTGCATTCCAGGACTGACTGATGTTCAAAGAAAAAGCAGAAAGAATGCAGAGCACTGAAGGCCAGAAAGGAGACTTGAGGTGTGGGTGAGCCTTAAAAGGCACTGCTCGGGTGTGGGTGGGGCAGCAGAATATTCAAGAGCTTGGGCGGCGCAGGGTCATTGGGACCACACAGTTGCAAGGATTAAAATATGGACAAAGAGTGGTGGGAAAGTAGTATTTAGTGAAGGTGTAGATGGGAAGGCCGTGGTTTGTTACATTAAAAAAGGAGACAGTGCCAGCCTCATAGTCTAAGAAAACCCCAACGCGGCGAGGAGGCACAGTCATGGAGAGTAGCAGGGAACTGGAGGAGTCCTCATAGGCTCTATATTCATGTTTTTGATGTAACCTAATCACCCAGTATCCATTTTGAGGTTGGTATGCGGAGTAAACATTCCGACTGCTCGCAAACTGGTTGGAAGAGGCTGGAGGTCCTGCTGAATGGTTGCACACCCCCAGGATCCAGTCAGTCTTCTTGGTCACATCCACCTCCCAGTAATGCTTTCCTGAGGAGAACTGCTGAAAGCCCAGGACACCACAGTCATAGTGGTCTTCCAGGTGAGACGCAGACAGCTTGGCACCCACAAATCTCACTTGTCTCCGGTTTTTAGACAGGACAAGATTTAAATTAGCTGTCTGTGGATTCAGAGTCACGTCCACTGTGGGAAAAGGTACAACATCAGCCAATGAGGATGAGTGCATGGGTCTTATCCCATGGAAGCGGGTGGTACGAATTGGAGCTCTGTGGTGGGGGATGGGCAGAAATGTCACCAGCTTACACCTGAGAATGTGTGTGGGGTATGTTTGGGGAGCATCAGGACATGGCAGCTCAAAGAGGCCTTGGTTCTACTTACCCCAGTAGCTTTGGACATCTGTCAGCTCTGTAATGACAAAAAAGTCAATGAAGTATAGAATCAACAGCCTCAGGTCTGATGTCTCTTTCCCCCTGACTGAGGGGTATGTCAAAGAATTCTGTGAGGATGTGAGCTGGCCATTTTATTCCCCCCAAACACGAACTGCATTTTCTTTGCACAGTATGTCCCACCCTATCTCACCCTCTCTTCACTGCTACTCCCAAATACCAACTATATTCTCTCTTCTGCTTGCTTCTTACTACTATAATAATCTCACATTTAAACTCTGTCCTCAATCTCCTCACCTCTGAACACTCGTAGCATCTTTTTCAGATCTGGGGCTCGAAACACACTCTTCAGCTTGGTGGGGAGGTTCTCTGGCTTCTTCAGAGTCCAGTACTCACTCCTAGAGAACAGACACTATGAATCTCCTACACGGCTGACCCACATGGGTTCCTGCAGCACCGCTCCCCTTCATCTCCTAGGCCCCCTGGCGAACTTCAACAGGCTTTCCTGGAGAAAATTAGCATCATTCCACAAAAGCCCTGATACTGGAGGCAGAAGAAATGAACAAGAAACTAGCTGCTGGGTGAACTTTGATAAGATCTGACCCCTTAAAGCCTCCTTCTCTTTGTTTTGTTGTTTTTATGTAAGATGTAATAATTTTCCCTTCTCTCTCTGCTTATCTCAGTGGCTATATAAAATTCAATAAAATAATGGCTGCAAAATCCTTTGCTCAAAGAAAAACCCACCAGAATATTTAAAATGTCAGTGACTACTGACAGAGAGGGTCTAACCACAAGGGGCTAGAAATATGTCTTGACAGGCAGAACACCAGGAAACCTGCTACTGGGGCTTTGAGAGCATCAAGTGAAGGGCCTCTTTCTGAAAATGTTTTGACTTGAAGCCTTAGATGTTCCCAGAGGCTTAAAAAGAAAAGCCTTCAGAACAGCATCTTAAGAATTCACTGTCTCTTAGGATTCACTTAAATTTAGGATTATGCCAGTTGGAGAATGATAGCCTCATCTCCAGTCTGAGTGCCGACTTCAGAAGAGACAGAGGCTGCATATTTCACGTGTCTGTGAGGAGTTCTAAGCTGCCTGGTATGTGGACAACTTTCAAAGTCACCCTCAAGGATGAGATTCTAGAGTATGGGATAAAGAGAATATGTTTTGATTTCAGGCTAAAACCACTTTTCTCAAATACTTCAGGTCTATGTTTTCATTGGAATTGAGAAAAATGGAAATGTAAGGAGAATGAAGTAGCAAGACATGGACTGTTTCAAAGCCAAGGGAGAAAAGGAAATTCAAGCCATATATCCCAAGACCTAAATCGTGGACCCTGGGAAACAGTGCAAACAGGAAAACTTCCCTCTGATGAAATACACGGGCAATGAAAAGCCCTGTGCATTCTGAGGTCGCCATAAACTACTAGAGTCAGGGCTGGAAACAGATACAGATGTCTGTGGAGAAGGAGTTCCATCACAGGGTACTAGAACCATCAGTGACACTGCAACCCTTTATTCTTATGGGCACTACTATCCTCACTTTGTGACCTCCTGCTACCCAAATTCTACCATAGAAACCAGGCCATCATTCCCTTTATGTTGGAATACCCCCAAATTCTCATGATGAGTAACTTAAGACACCACAGTCCTAAATCTTCCCTGCCTTGTGATTTTTTCCCCTTTCCCACTGACCACAAGGTAACTCTATGGGTGGATGCAGGATCTGTCACCCCAAAGGAACCACCTTGTGTTCTCCCGCACATACCTTTCTGTGACATCACTCATATCCTAGGGAAGAAAGAGACGGGGTTAAGTCAATGCACCATAGGCCCTGTCCTCCAGTAAAGCCTCATCCAGGTTCCTTTCCCCATCCCCACCACGGTGTGATTCAAGGAGAACACTGGTAGCCCCAATATGGACGCTACAAGTAGAGATAAGAACTCAAGAGCACACTGGCCCAGCGATCCTATGTAGGGAGGTGAGGAAACGGTATGAATCATTCATTAGTACCTGTATTTTCACAACTCTGTGTCTGTGTGTAATGTTATATATGTACATCACCTGCACTTGTCAGATATAGTGCCTGGTCCTGTGATTAAGTCATAATTTCTGTCCTCGAACACTTCGTTCTGGTTGCTGATGAAGCAGGGGTCTTAATGTGGCTGTTTCACAAACGTCACCTCCTGTAACCTGCTATGTCCCCTTTGCTGATATCTTCTATTTTTCTTGATTTCAACACACACGCACGCACACATGTACTGATTCCAAACTCTACTTCTCATATCCACAGGTACCACTAACTCAAGATTTTTAAAGGAAAACTTACTTTTCATGCAAGCAATGAGGCCTCCTCTATTATCTTCCACCTTCCTCAATGATACCAGCATCCACACATCACCAAATTTAAGTAAAGTACTGCTCTAAAAACCACCTTATATTCACCCTCATGTCCCATCTTAGACCAAACTAGTATATTTCACAACCTTAACTTGTTTTAGCCACCAGCTTTTCAAGGTTATCACTGCCACTATCTGCTTCATTTGAATAGAATTACTTCTCCGTAACTTCTGCTTTGTACACTTCAGTGACTGACAGTTTGATTTGTGTAACACAGGAATAACTATTGAAGCTATTTTTATTGTATTTAACAGAAACACTATTCAAATTGGCCCAAATATGGACAGTGGTAGAGTAGAGGTGGTAAAAATGTTAACTTACACAAAATATCTAGGATTTTAAGGCATGGCTGTATGGAGAAACTCAAACGATCCAATCAAGGGCCACTGCATGGCTACTTCTTCTGTGAGTTATTTCTTCTAGTTTACGTTTTGAAACTTGAAAGCTTCAGGATTATAACTGGCTACCAAATCTTAATGGGCAACAATATCACACAGCCATGGAAAAGAGAAGGAAGAATGTGTCTATGATGGGCAAGTTCTAGAAAAACTGTGACATAACTCTCAAATTAAACGTCCCCGGGGTAGCATATTAATGGGTGTGAGTGTCTAGACAGACGCCTGGACTAGCAACATAAACTGATGATCCCTTTGAACTTATGAAGTGATGTTCAATTTGAGGAGTCTGTTGGGGGGGGCTAGAACTGGGAGGGGGGAAAACTTTAGGGTAACCCAACATCAAAGATGGAAATAAAAGGGCAAAAAGTATAAAATGAAGATGTGAAAACACAAACAATTATGAAGAAAAGCTCCAACTGGTAGAAAGTAAATACCCACTGACTCCAATATTAGGGCCCAAGAGTAAGTATAGACATGATTATTATACCAACAAAGGGAGAGCAAGAGGAAAGTAAAAGACAAACAGAAATAGGGAAGAGCCCGAAGGTTCCAGAATGTCACAAGGTGCTTCCTGCCTCAACTTCAGTCACACTGTTCACTGTATATAAAAACCAGCTCTTCAGGTTTTACCCTCAGTTCAATCTCCACCATCAAATCTCTCTAGATTTGACATCTTTCTCTGTGCTGACCTACATACACACACACCAGTGCCCAGTCTTCCTTGGATCTTAAAACACCAGTTCAAACTCCGATTACGATGTGTTAACTGATTCTACCCTAGAGAAGAGAGTGAAAGCAAAGATGGGCTGGTGATTACACAAGAATCTCCGTCTGAGTAAACTTGAGTTTGGTATGTGTTTACAGGTGACAAAGCTGTCAAATACAGGTGAAAGTACATGACAAATCCCAAAAGAGTTTCAAAGAGAACCAGTGCCCAATGGCCAGTGATTCTCAACAGGCAGGAGGTGGGATGTTCCCCCAAGGGACATTTGGCAATGTCTGGAAGGTTTTTTTGTTGTCGCAGCTGCGGGTGGGTGCTGCGGGTGGTATCTAGTACGTAGAGGCCAGGGATGCTGTTACATCCTACAACATATGGGACAGCCTCTCACAGCAACTTTTCTAGCCCAAAATATCAGTAATTCCAAGACTAATTAATGCTGCCATAGAATTATCACTGGACACAGATTTTCTCTGCAGTATTAAATGAACTTTTAGACCACCTTTTCTACATAATAAATAAAAGCGAGACATTCTTTTAGCAGTTTTACTTCTAATTACCTACGCTTTATTCATGACCTCTGCACGACTGGGTAAGAAGAGGCACTCCAGGATGAAAGGAATTTTTTCCATGCCCCCACGAGGATATGAGTCCCATGTCAGGAGGGCAGGAAAGTTAGTCTCTCTTTGCCCGGACTCTCGGGCTGGGGGCTCCCTTCATGAGTCTTACCTGCAGCAGCTCCATTGTGGACCCCTGACACCGACGTTCCAGATCTGAGATGAGCTCTTTCAGTGCCTGGCTCTGGTGAACTAGCTCATCTTCAGCCTCTTCTATAATACTCAGCCCCTTCCTCTCTTCTTCCTCCAGCTTTTTCAGCTGCCGCTGCTCCTCTTTGTCCAGGATGCTTCTCAACTGATTAAACTCTGCCTGGATCCGGTGTCTTTCAGGTTCCATCTGGGTCTTCAAGTTCATGGAAGAGAAAAAGGCTGCTAGTCTGTGGAGTTGAGGATTTCCCCTCTAAAGGGTGTGGAGTCAGACTCAGCACTACTTTTCTGGCCGGGTCTCACTGGTAGAGGAGGCATGAAGGGGAAGAAAGTCCTACAAAACCTGGTTCTTCAATTCTACCCTCCACTCTTCCCAGAACATTAGCCTCAGGCAACCTTATCAAGGCTTCCTAGATACACACTGCAATTCCTAGGTGAGGTTTAGATGTCAAGCACCCTCCCAGGCCTCTCATGCCTCTGAATCAGCCTCCCTGTCCAACTCTGAGTGTGAAGGTAGTAATGAGTGGCCTGTGCCTAACCTGTCTTTCCAAGTTTCAGAGCTTGAAACTGTATGCTAATGGCCATGCTTCCTTTCCTATACGATTGTCATTAAAAAACAAAACAAAACAAACAAATGAACAAAAAATGCTGAATTCCCTTTTGATATGTTCATTTTCTAAATATCCCTTTTCTCTCCCCTGCCCTGAACCAAGCCAAGAACGATGACCTTCTTCGGAAGGGGTGTAGTGGAGGACCAGGCAAAGGGAAGCTCTTCTAGACAAGCTGGGAACAGACAGGACCAGGTTTCTTTGCCCTTGGCTCCCATTCCCTGCCCTGGTTCCCAAGACACCTTCAGGAACAGTCTCTCTTACTTCCCAGGATGTCCTCCTTGCTATGATAACAGCTTTTAGTTTCTCAGCTTCCTCCTGCTCTTGCCTCAGCCTCTTCAGAGACTCCTGGAACTTCTCCTGGAAGAAACACATCAAGTCAAGCAGCGTCCAGTGTCAAATTGTCTCAGTGAGCAGACAAGGAATGAATAGGATAGAGTATGCTAATCTCATAAGAACCCTGTCTTGCTCTGGAATTTAAAAAAAACCCCAAAAAACAAAGAAAGTCAAACTATCTTTTATATACAGGAACAGACACCAGTGGGAACAGGATAATTGTTTTTCCTCCCAGGACAAGAACCTGATCACTTCAGTTTTTTATTCTCATTGCCAACATAACATATCCCCCTTACTAAATCCACCAAACCTCTTCTTTGCCCCCAACAGCATCCTTGAGTCAAAAGGCCTGCAGAGCTGATCCTGCGTGGCAAGGAAGATGTAAAGTCTCTCCTCTTGGCCAGAGGGAGTTTTCTAGATTCATTCCTCTAGCTAAATGGGAGGACTACAAAGAAATTAAACTAGAAATTAAGTTTCCTGCAAGTACTCTGTTCCTCCCTACTTTACTTTCATGTGGGCTCCCACCTGGTACTCCTGGGCAACCTCCTCCATGAGGGATGTGTGGTGCCCTCGGTGCTCCTGGGACCTCTCACAAAGCCAGCAAATTAGCTTCCCATCCTCCTTACAGAAGAGCTGGAGTTTCTCGCCATGATGTGCACAAAGAATCACGTTCAGTTGCTTTCCTGCACCCAACGCCACCTCTCTCAGCCTCTCTGCGATGTTGGCCAGGTGCCGATTAGGCCGCAGATTCCTGAGCTGGTAGCTGGCCTGACACACAGGACAGCTGCTTTCTCCTTCTTGGCCAATTAGCAATTCCTTGCTATTCTCTGTGATGCAGGCTTGACAGAAGCTGTGGCCACAGTCTATGCTTAGAGGTTCCGTCAGGAGCTCCAGGCAGATGGGGCAGGTCACCTCATCTTGTATGTCCACCAGTACTGTCGAAGTCAGTGCAGCCATTCTTCTGGCTCCTGCCTGCCCGGGCCTGGTTTCCACTCTGCTTACAGAATCCTGGGTAGATATGCAAACAAAATAGGGTCAGAGTTAAGAAAATGAGGGAGAAAAAAAAGGGATGCTGACTATACTGGAGTAAGAGGTCAGACACTTCGGTCGGGTAACAAGGGCTTCTCATTCTAATTTCAAACACATTCTTTACTGCAGCTCATATTAGACATGAATTTGCAACCTCACTAGAGCAAAGATTACAATTTCCTTTTGCTCCTACTGGATGAAGGGACAAATGGAGGCCCTGGAGACGAGTGGCCTTGTATGAGACACCATCTGTTTGACCTCTTCTCAGTCCACCAAAACACCCCTTCAATGTTAAAAGCACCAAAGCACACTGCTGTCTCAGGACTTCTGCACTTGCTGTTACTGCTTCCCCTAGATATCTGCAAGACTCTGACTTCATTCAACTCTCCCCTTTCATGTTCTCTTATCACAGGGGCCTGCTCTGTTGAGCCTAGCTAAGGCTCAGCTGCCCACACAATCACTCTCAATATACTTACCTGCTGGATTTTTCTTCTTATCACCACCTACTATATACCTTTAATAGTGTGCACTCTCACCAGAATATAGGGTCCATGGGATCAGAGACCTTGTTTTTGTTTGCTACTGTACCCTCTCACCTACCACACTGTCCACCCTACTAGTCCTCAACTTTTAATAATAAAAACCTACAACTTCCTCATTCTTCCACAGATTAGGCCTTTCTCATGAGCCTTTACACTTCTCTTTGCCATCACTGGGGCTTGGCTCTTAGTATCTAATCTCCGAGATCAAAGGGTATCATTTACTGTGAGGACTCTTCTACACAGAGCCCTCTCTCATTCCTACACCCCAGAACCCCAAAGAAACAATGACCATAATAACGTGAGGTAATATTTTTACAACTAACACTTTTATAACCAGCTGTGATTTACACTGCTTTCTTTTCCTCATTCCACTGCTAAATCACATTCCCCTGCTTTCTTTATCCCTCATAGGAAATCCTGGAATAAATAAGAGTATTTTTGGCTCTTTGATAAAGACATAGAGAAATTAAATGACTTTATAAAACTCACACACTTTTGTAAGTTTTAGAGTTGCCACAACTTAACACGTCCATAATCCTAGTCCAAAGCTCTGTCCTCAACCTCCTAATTTTAAGCAGAAAGTTAAGTGGTAAAGGTGGTATAAGTCAGGCACAGACCTGGTGTTTTAGGAGTGTGAAAACAGGAGAGTTCTCATTTGAGAAGGAAATTTCACCAGGGCCTGTCATAAACTTTGATGGGACCTTTAGGGGGCCCAGGTGTTGGGGAAAGAGGGGACAGGTGGAAAGGTGGAGGGACATACATTCTAGTGATAGAACAGTCCACAGAAAAAAGACTTGAGGAGAAGGTATACATACAGGTGGAGTGGCTGGGGCAAAGAGGTCTTACAGCACTTCAGAAAAGCAGGAGAAAGTGTAAAAATGGAGGGAAGGGAGGAATAAGGTACTGATCCATGCCACAACACCAATGAACCTTGATAACATTATGCTAAGTGAATGAAGCCAAACACAAAAACCACATATTATATAACTTCATTTATATTAAATGGGAAGTGACTTGTTAATGGGTTTGGGGTTTCTTCTAGGGGTGATGAAATATTCTGGAATTACACAGTGGTGCTGGTTCAACAGCTTGGTGATTATACAACCCCAAAATTAAATTGTACATCTTTTAAGGGTGAATTTTATGGTATTTGAATTATATATTAACAAAAAATGAATAAGGAAAGAAAAAAGTGAGGGGTAGGCTAGCTTGTGTCTTCTGGTTCAGAATTTTCCCCACCCACAGTTTTTCACACAGGCATGCCAAGGGAGACGACATAAGAGTCAAGCATGGTAGTCTAGTTGGCCTGGGGAAATAACAATGAATGAAATAAAGAGCACTCTACACGGAGATACACCATTTAGACTTCCACAGGGGGCAAATCCGTTTTCGAAGACATCAGACAAAAACAATCATTATTAACTCAGACAATTCAGACAAGTATGTATGCATGAAAATGTTTGTGTTAAGGAAGAGTGGAAGAAAGGCAGAAAATAATAATTTATACCACTTTCTGATCACTTTCGTGCTAGGCAATGGTTGAATTTTTTACAGGCATTATATACTATAATCCCACAACAATTCTATCAGGTCTTAATCCTGAAATCAGTCTCTAGCTTTGGAACAAGAAATCTAGAAACTTGCTTAAGGAGACACTCAAGGTGCTAGAGCTTATTCTAACTTTATTTTTTGTCTGTATTGAGGATGTTAAAATAAATGTCCTTACTGAAAAGCATCTTTGTTCTCATTCTTGGAAGTTTTCAGTAGTTAAATTATATTACTATTGTCTTATAACACACTGGGAATTTTTTTTAGTTCTCTCTCTCTCTCTTTCTACCATTCCAGCAATGAATCTCTTTCACTGGAAGTCATTCGCTCTGCCTGCCTAACTGAAGTCTTGTTTGGGCTATTTAAGAAGAGCCAGCTCACAAACACACCACATAGTTGAAGGCACACTATTAGTGCCCTGGTCCCAACTGTGACCCTCGTGTGTAGGAGAAGGCACAGGAGGGCTGAGAGGAAGTGTTATTTCATATTTTTTTCTTTGTCTAGTCCCCTAGCAAATGCAGATATACACTTATATACAACATGGTCAGTGTGGGTATAATATGAGATAACAAGGTCCTGTAATTTGTACCAATGGGGGGGGTGGTAAAAAGCCTCAAATTACCTGCAGGAATAACACACCCTTACAGAAGGAAGGGCTGAAGAAACTGTCCAAGAATAAAAAAACATTCTGTGAAACATAGCATGTATAGCTATGCAGCATGAATACAGGGAATTTCCTGGAACCCAAGTTGAAAGCCAAAACCTCGTGCTTCCACCTAGTGTTTGCTGGTGCTCTTGCAGGTCCTGGACCTGTTCATCAGCTTTGCCCAGTTTACTAACAGCAATGCTAAGAGTCAGTATTAAAAGTCTGTTATGCATCAGGCAATAATCTAATTATTATACATAATACAACTCAAGAATTCCTTATAACACCGCTGAGTTTCCCTCTAACCCCACTTCACAGTTGTATAAACTGAGGCCCAGAGAGGCTAGGAAGCTAGTCCAAGTGGTAGATCAAGGAATTCAACGCAGGCGCTCAGGCAACAGAGCCAGCGTTCTTACTTTTCCTCCCTATTCCTCTTTTCTATAAAGGGTACAGAATAAAACTGTTAAGAAATTAAAGAAATCAAGCAACTAACTGGTATCACACAGTGTTTATCTATCATCTAAGATATTAATGTTTAACCAAATCAATCACTCGTACGGACAATGGGCACTTAATTGATTTACTATTACCCTACATACCTACATAGACTCACTTAGAACATCAGAATACGAGGGTCTAACACCTTTATAAAATTGGGATTATGAGGGCATCTCCCAGAATTTACCACTGTACCTAACCCAAGAGATGAACAATTAACTTTATAATGGAATTAAAATTAGAACTTACTGCTGAGTTCATAGATAAACTTAATGTTGGCACTGGGACATTACAAAAGAAACAAAGGCGCTATTTTATGAAATTGTGATGTTAAAAATAATTGTGTTTGAAAAGGTCAATAAGCCCTGGCTGGCATAGCTCAGTGGATTGAGCACGGGCTGCGAACCAAAGCATCGCAGGTTCGATTCCCAGTCAGGGCACATGCCTGGGTTGCAGGCCACAGCCCCCAGCAACCGCACATTGATGTTTCTCTCTCTCTCTTTCTCCCTCCCTTCCCTCTCTAAAAACAAACAAACAAATAAGTAAATTTTTTAAAAAAAGGTCAATAAAATACACAAGCCTTCAGCCAGGCTAAATAAGAAAAAAGAAAGGACACAAATTACTAATAACAGAAATGAAAGGAAAGACATCACTCATCACTACAAATTATATGAACACTGAAAGCATAATAAACGAATATAAAAAATTCTGTGTCCACAAATTTGATAACCTAAATAAAAAGGACTAATTCCCTGAAAGACGTAATTTTTCAAAACTCACATATGAACAGACAATTTTATACCCTGACTGGTGCATGGCTCAGTGGATTGAGCACCAGCCTGCGAACCAAAGGGTTTCAGGTGACACATGCCTGGGTTATGGGCCAGGTCTCCAGTAGGGGACATGAGAGAGGCAACCACACATTGTTGTTTCTCTCCTTCTCTTTCTCCTTCCCTTCCCCTCTCTCTAAAATAAATAAATAAATGAAATTTTTAAAAAAGAATAGACAATTTTATAAGCCTATTTCTATTAAAGAAAGTGAATCAGTAATTACTAACCTTCCAAAATACAAAGTGACAGGTCCAAATGGGTTAACCTGTGAATTTTATTAAAAGATTTAGGAAAGACATAACACCAATTCTCTACAATCTGTTTTGGAAGATAAGTAGAAGTGCCTAACTTGAATATTCTAAGGCCAGCACAATCTAATACCAGTATCTTGAATATAAATTAGACTCAACAATAAGAGAACAAAAAATTCTGATTACAGAATGAGCCACAGACCTTAACAGACACCAACAAAGAAGGTATACACATGGGAAATAAGCAGAAAAGATGCTCTGCATCATGTGTTATCAGAGAAATGCAAATGGAAATAAGCACACTGCAAGAAGGCTACAGACCAGCACCTCTCATTAACATAGATGCAAAATTCCTCAACAAAATATGTGCCAATCAAATCCAACAATGTATAAAAAGAATTATACACAATGACCAAGAGGGATCTATCCCAGGCATGCAAGGCTGGTTCAAATTTTTAAAATAAATTAATGTTAAAAAAAGAAAAATCACATAATCATATCAGTTGATGCAGAAAAAGTATTCGACAATTCCAATGCCCATTTATAATAAAATCTCAGTTAAAAAGGAATAGAGAATTTCTTGAACTTGATAAAGCACATCATCTACAAAAAACTAGCATTGTGTTTAATGATGAGAACTTGAAGCTTTCCCACTAAGATCAAGTATAAAGCAAGTATGCCCCCTCTCACCCTCCTTTTCATCATCATACCAAATGGTCTAGCTAATGCGATGGGATACAAAAGAGAAATAAAAGTATACAGATTGGGAAGAAAAAAAAACCTTTTTGTTCACAAATGACATAATCATCTGAAAGAATGAACAACGAAAAAAACCTCCTCGAACTAATAAGTGATTTCAGTTAAGATTGCAGCCAATCGCTTTCCTCTATACCAACAATGAACAACTGCAATTTAAAATGAAAAACAAGACACATTACATTAGCATCCCCAAAATGAAATACTTGGGTATAAATCTACAGAACATGTATAGGCTCCATATAAAGAAAAGGACAAAACTTGGATGAACAAACTCAAAGAACTACATAAGTGGGGAGCTATTTCATGTTTATGTCACTGTATCAACTCTTTACAACCTGGTATACAGGTTTAATACAATCCCATGGAAAATTCCACAAGGTATTTAACATACATCAATAAACTGATTATAAAGTTTATATGGAGAGGCAAAAGACCCAGAATAGTCAACATAATATTTTTTAAAAAAGTAAAAAGTTGGAGGACTCATGCTACCCAAAGTCAAGACCTTCTGTAAAGATGCAGTAATGAAGACAAGGTGGCATTGGCAAAAGAACAAATAGATAAAGAAACAGAACAGAGTTCAGAAATATATTCCCATACAGTCAGCTAATCTTGGCAAAGGATCAAAGGGGATACACGAGAGCAAGGACAGTTTCTTCAACAAACAAGGCTGGAACAACTGGACATCCATATGAAAAAAAAAACCTAAACATACCCTTACACCCTTCACCAAAACTAACTCAAAATGGATAGATCATTGACCTAAATGTGTATAACAAAACTAAAACTCCTGGAAGTTAGCATAGGAGAAAATCTAGATGGCCTTTGGTATGGTGATGCCTTTTTAGATATAATAACACCAAAGACACAATCCATGAAATGAATGAGAATTTGGACTTTACTAAAATTAAAAGCTTCCGCTCTGCAAAAGATAATATCAAAAGAATAAAAAGATATGCTACAGACTAAGAGAATGTGTTGGCAAAAGGTACATTGGATGAAGGACTGTTATCCTAATATAAACAGAACTCTTTAAAACTCAACAATAAGAAAACAAACCAAATTAAAAAATGAGCCAAAGACCTTAAAGGGCACCTCACCAAAGATATACAGACAGCAAATAAGCACATGAAAAGACATTCCACCTCATGTGTCATCTGGGAAATGCAGATGAAAACAGCAATGAGAGACCCTACACGCCTGTTAGAATGACCGAAACCAGGAACGCACATAAGCTCCAAATGCTGGTGAGCACGTGGAGTCACAGGGGTGCTCATTCACTGCCGGTGCAAATGCAAAATCATGCAGCCACTTTGGAAGAGATCTTTGTAGTTTCTTCAAAAACTAAATGATCTCTTACCATATGATCCAGCCACCATGCTCCTTGGTATTTAAATGAAGGAGATGAAACTTATGGCTACACAAAAACCTGAATACATATATACAGCAGCTTTACTCATAATTGTCAAAACTTGGAAGCAACCATGGTGCCCCTCATAGGTGAATGGATAAGTAAACTGTGCTATATCCACACAACAAAATATTATTCAGCTCTAATCTAAAAAGAAATAAGCTATGAAACTGTGAAGAAGCATGGAGTAAACTTAAATTCATATTACTAAGTGAAAAAAATTCAATCTAAAAATACTACATGCTGCAAAATTCCAACTATATGATATTCTGGAAAAGGCAAAATTATGGAGACAAGGAAATAATCAGTGGTTGCCAGGGGTTGGAGTGAGAGCATGAATACGTAGAGCACAAAGGATTTGTAGGGCACTGAAACTACTCTGAGACTACAATGATGGATAAATATCATTATGCACTTGTCCAAACGCACAGAAGGCACAGAACATGCAAACCATACACTATGGATGATTATGCTGTATCAGTGCCGGTGCATCAATTGTCTAACCAATGTACCACTCTGGTGGGGGATGGTAACATGCATGTGTGGGGGCAGAGGGTATATAGGATCTCTCTTTACCGTCCCCTCAATTTTGCTGGGAATATAAAACCACTCTTAAGAAATTTTTGGTGATATCATACTATTTTAACTGAAGGCCCACTACATTTCCCCAACAAAAATATATACACATACATTTTATTTCAGGCAAAAGTGTACTTGGTATACACGATCTTTTAGGGGTGAGTTTGTTTCATAAATACAATGCAGTAATCACCCAAAACTTGAAATAATCCATAAAACTGTTAACTGGTAAATAAACAAATTGTGGTATATCCAAAAAATGGCATATTACAAAATAATATGGAACTACTGAAACATGCAAGATACATCTCAAAAGCATTATCCAAAGTGAAAGAAACTCAAGTTAAGTCACTGTATAATAACATCTACAAAAATTGTAGGAAAGACAAAACTATACTATTCGAAAGCAGATTAGTGGATTCCAGGGCCCAGGTATAAGAGAAGGGGATGAACTGTGAAGAGACACAAGGTAATTTGGGGGATGACAGAAATGTCCTTTATATCATAATGTTGGTGGTCACACAACTATATACATGTCACAACTCCTGGAACTTAAAGCTTAAAACTGATAACTTAGTAGATGTAAATTTTAACTCATTAGAGCTAACAAACAAAAGAAGAAATGCAATGAGAAAAATGGAAGGCTTGGCTTCCTGAGCTTCTAAACAATTAGAACTGTGTTGTCAAATATGATGGTAGTTACCTATGTGGCTATGGAGCATTTGAAATGTGGCTAGCTGGAAATGAGATACAAATACAGAATAGTTACTGGACTCAAAGGTTTAGTAAGAGAAAATAATCTAAAATATCTCATTAAGGGTTTTATACTGATACCTGACCTAATAATTTTCTGGTACATTCAGTTAAATATAATAAAATCAATTTTACCTATTTCCTCTTACTATTTAATGAGGCTCCTAGAAACATTTAAAATTATATATGTGGCCCTATTGTATTTCTTTATTTCTTTACCAACTAATGCACCACTTTGGATAGTCAAGACAGGGTTAAGAAAAAAAGATGATGTAAGAGCTGTGGTCTCTTGTCAAAGGGTATAATAAATAAAGGGTAGAGGGAAAAAAATGGTGAAGGAGAACGAGTTAGCGAATACAGTTAACAATGGTTTGAATAACCCTGTTCTCCTCATACCAGCAAGCCCTTGACCACCAGCTGCAGCTGAGTGCAGCCCACTGCAGAGACACGGAAGGCTAACAGTCTTTCACTGAGGTCAGGTCTCAAAAGCAGTGTGAATGGACAGAGATGCCAGTCTGGCTCAGTGAGGAGAGCAGAACCCACAGCCTGAGGTCCTAGAGCCCTGATGATCAAATTAGCAAATGAAAGAGGCCAATTCCTGACCAAGTGGGAACAGTTAAATCAGAAAAGCCCGAATAAAGTCAAGTGGTCTGCTAACTAGAAGCACTGGCATCTAGTGGAGCTATTTGTGCAGGATCTCTAGGCATTTACCAGAACCGTCCAGTCTCTGCACTTGAACATCTTCAGTGATTCACATGCACATTAAAGCTTCAGAAGCAGTGCCTCAGATAAGGCAGCCTCCTTCCCAAGTAGATGCAACTAAGGGTGCAAAATAGCTAGAAAAGGGTGGGGCTTGAAGGTGAGGGTGGGGATGTGGTAAGGCAGAGAATGGACTGACACTGAGACCTATTAGAATAGGTTAAAATTCAATATCAAAATGGCTTTCATAATGAAGTCAGTGACTGGGCAGGAGCTTTTAAAGGTTGGACCAGGATGGGAGCGGGGGCTGGGGCTCAGAATATAAATTGGAAATAACGAGGACAGAGCTGCCCCCCAGCTAGGAGCTCTAGTGAAAGTGAAGTAAACATCCAAACAGGTGGCAACTACATTTATAAAATAAATTGGGTTTCTTGTGCTTGCAGAGTAACAATAATTTCATTTTCACCTAGGATCATATTTCCTTTAACCTGTTATCTGAAATTGATTATCTAACAAGTGGCGCTCCACAAGTATTTGAATTGGCGCATTATCAGCTCCAAATATTTTAAACTTCACTTCAAAAGAATCACTACCCCATTCATTTCAAAAACATTTTTATTAACTTTGCAAATTCTTACAATATTGTTCTGCACAGGTTTCTTCTCCCTGAGTATTAGATAACCCATTAACTGAGATTTTTTTTGGATGAATTATAAAATATGACTTTTTTCCTACATCTGTGAAATTCCACTTGTAATTCTTAGCTGCTGTATTTTAACCTATTTAGATGTCAGTAGTCATATTTTTCTTGATCATCGTGCATTTCACCGTATTTTATTCTCTGTGCTATTTCAAAACTTGTGCATTTTTAAAAGGTAGGCACTGAATTTGTCCATAACAACTTAATAATTTGAGTAACAGTAATAGCATATCTATTTGGCAGATGGTTTCCTGCGTATTTAAGACTCTGCCTCACTTACTCCTTACTAAAACTGTAGGATATAAATATTACTCCGTCCATTTTACAGATGGAAGAAATGAAGCTCAATAACAGGTAGCGGTCACACAGCCGCGTCTGAGTAACCGAGCCAGAAATGAAACACAGGCGGCAGCCTGCACCCGTCACCCCTGGCTTTAACCGCACGTTCTGGCTTGACTGAATGATTGGTTAAATGTTGTCCCCAAGCTCATTCCCCCGTAAGGATAAAAAGGAAAGATAAAGCTATCTCTATCATGAGCTCCCTAGGGGAAGGGACTTCCCATGAGGAAGGGACCTCATCTCTTTCACTGCTGTCACCTGTGCCACCAGCGACATTAAGCGGCCCAGTCACCGGGACTGGCAGGCATCTCCCTGTGAAAGGCACACGGAGGGAATGAAAAGCCAGGGTGCTCCAGATGTGAGCAGCACCAGGGGATCAGGCACTAAAGAGCAAGCCAAGAAGTTTTAAATTCTTCCTGCGAGAGAGAGAAGGTACTCACTCTGCCGCTGTTTTCCAGGAGCACGCTCACCGCATGGCCCAGCCCCTTTCGGAGACAGCAGGTCTCCTCCGCCTCCAGCCAGCAGGTCCGGTTGGAGCCGGCTCGGCTCCCAGATCCTCAGGGAGGAGGTCCGGGCCCCCTGGGAGGAGGATAAACGGTGCTCACTTCCTGGAGCAGAAAGGCGGGAGATGGGGGAGGGGCTGCTGACCTCTGAATCCACGCCAGGCCCAGTTTGCTGTCATTCCCCACAGACCTTCCAGAGCTGCCTCCCCACATTGAGCTTCCAGAATCAGGGTTTAACTATCACTACTCTTTACAGTCTACTACTCCTAGCTCCAAAGGCACCTCTTCTGGGCTCCCTTCCCAAATCAGAGTCAACTCAAACTGCAGTGGTCTCCCTCACTCCTCTTCCACCCGCGACCCCCTCAACTCAACCTGGAAGGCAGGTAAGGCACTCTGGACTAGTGGGGATGGTGGTGTCCGCCTGAAAATGGACTTGATTACTAACCTGGAATCTGCAGCCCGGATCGGGGTCGAAGACTTGCAGCTGCTACCACCTCGACCAAAGCAAAAAGACTCAAAGAGGCGGGGCAAGGGGAGGAGGAGATGCCGCTGATAGGGCGGATTTGCTCAGCGTTGCCTTAGGTCCTGCACTCAGGGGTGTGGTCGCCAGTGTCCCAACAGTTCCTAAGGTGTTCTATTGGACTACAAATTCTGAGACCTTGGAGAACGACCGAAGGCCAGAGATGACATTTCTCGAATATCTTCACTTTACTTTGGCTTTCCGACATCATGTCAGTGTTCAATAACATGGATAATACACCTGGACTCCATATTAATATATTAATTAAAATATCTAAGTAAAAATATCTAAAGTTATAGGAATCAGGCATTACGATGCCGTGTTTTGCAAAATGATGGCTTTATGATGTCATGTTTTGCCAAATGAAAGAAAATTTATCAATTAAAATTACAGATTATATTTTAAAGTTATATTTCAATATTTAATTTAACCTATATAACTGAGAGACTGTAAATGTTTTTAGATCATTATGAACACAGGCAAAGCTTATAAAACCTAGGGACTGTGACTACAGGATTTCAGTGGCACAGCAGCTCTGAAAAGAAAGGTAGGCCAAACTTCTCACCCCAAGGACACTGAGATGAGGACCCTGACTTGGTCTAGAGAAGTGATTTGGGAGGGGAACGGAGCAGGAGGGGGGTATCCAGACAAGTCAAACCAGAAGGTCAGGCTATTTGACTTCTTTCTCTTAGCGTGACATTTTCGAGGTTAATTCATTTTGTATTATGTATGAGTACTTTATTCTTTTGATGGCTGAATAATATTAGTGTATGTATTTCCCACATTTGCATATCTATTATTTGTTAATTTTTAAACATTTGATTTTTTTCTACTTTTTGGGTTATTGTAAATAATGTGGCTATGGATTTTCTTGCACAAGTGTTGGGGTTTTTTGTTTGTTTTTTGTTTTGGTAAACATAGGTGTCTTATTTCTTTTGGGTATATACCTAAGAATAAAACTGGTGTATTTACCTCATTGAAGATCTTCCAGACTTTTCCAAAGTGATTGCACCATTTTACATTCTCACCAGCAAAATTAAAGCGTTCTAATTTTCTCCACAACCATGCCAATATTTGTTAGTGTATGTCTTTTCTATTCTAGTCATCTTAATAGATGTGAGTGGTATCTCATTGACATCTTAGAATTTTCCTAACAACTAAAGGTGTGAGCATTTTTTTAATAAGCTTTACTAATATTTGCATGTCTTTGGAGAAAAGACTGTTCAGATCTTTTGCCAGTTTTTAATTATATTTGTGTTTTTGTTACTGAAAGTTCTTTTATATTCTAGATACAAGTCCCTTATGAGTTACATGGTTTGTAAATATTTTCTTCCCTTCTAGGAGTTATCTTTTCATTTTCTTGAATGCATTCTTAGAAGAACAAGTTTTTAGTTTTGATGATATCCAATTTTTTTGGTTACTTGTACTTTTGGTGTTATACTTATCAATGATTTTTGCCTAATCCAAGGTCATAAAGAGTTGCTCCTATATTTTTTTCTAAAAGTTTTATGATTTAGCTCTTATACTTAAGTCTATAATCTATTTTGTGTTAATTTTTATTGCATAAGATAGAGGTCCAATTTTATTCTTTTGCATGTAGACATCCTATTGTCTCAGGCCCATTTTCTTTTCCCATTTGATCGTCTTGACGTTATGTTGGCGGCAAGCTGCTAAAGAATTTTAACTGGTGCATATGTCCGTGTGAGCAATGGTGGGGGCGGGTGGGGGTGACATGTTCTGAATGACTAAATGTTATGTAAGAAAAGATCACCCGGCAGCAATGAGCAGGTTCAAAAAGACTGGAGGCAACAAAAATGCCTAAATCCAGGGAGAGTAAATGTCTAGCTATTACTTTAGTATGGAGGAAAAAGTGCTTAACTAAATGCTATTAAGTATTAGATAAAAGGGAATGAATTTGTTTTAAAAAAAGTTTTTTTCTCTCTGCAATTTGGGAACAATGCATATGTGGGAATTAGGAATAAGTATGTCTAGATGTACATCCAGGTTTTTTACTTTCACATTTTAATGAAAGACATTAAGAAGAATAGGTATGTGAATTAAGAGATGAAGAATGAAAAAAAAATGAAAAAAAAAAAGACATGGTGGCTGAATGGATTACAAAAACAAGACATATACATATGCTATCTACAAGAGACCCACTTCAAATTGAAAGACACAGAGAGATTGAAAGTAAAGGGATGGAAAAGGTATTGCATGAAAAAAAAAAAAAAAGAGATGAAGAATGAAAGTAAGAAGTGGAATGTGTGTGATTTTTAAGGGAGTGAGGTGAAGCAGAGTTTGCCCCACCAAAATATGCCTCTTTGGGATATCGATTATTTTAAACTGGTTATTTTTAAAACACAAAAGACTCAGGAAAAACCTCTGACCTTCCCGGTAACTGCCTAAAAGAATGATAGATGACCTTCTGCAGGAAGGAAGCTATCATGTAGATAACTGTAGTTTAATATGACCTAGGTGTGATAGAGAGGAACCTAGCAAGGCCTCTTTGTTCAAAGTCCTCTCTTGTTAAATGTGCCCAGAAACATTTATTTAGTAAACATTTGATTTTCCATCTTCTATCCATGTGAATTGCTTTCCTCTCCTTTCAAGTGCCAAACTACTACCTCCCCCTACCTCTTCTTGGCTAAAACCTTAAGTTCCCAATCTGTTCTGGGGACCCATATTTTTATGGAATCCCTGTGTATACATACATACCATGTAATAATTCATATGGACATAGGCAAAAAAGAAAGTTTTTTAAAAAAATCTCATTAATATGACTAGAAGAAAGAAACAATAAATGAATAAAAAATAAATAAATACATAAATAAATAAATCATCAATAGGCAGTGACACTTGGAAGCTCAGAAAAAATTTTCGTCTGAAGTCTTTTCATGTTTGTTCTAGGGCTAAAGGTTAAAATAATAAGGAAACTGAGGGTTGTGGGGCTTGGAAAAATGCAAGCTGGGTGGGGAAGAGACTGAACTTTTCTTTTTCTCACTGTTTTTTTAATTTCAATTCCTTTAAAATTTGTCAAATTGAAATATTAAGCCATGGTTCATTTGGGCAGTCTCAGAGTAACTAAGAATGGGTGGATAAAAATACAGATAATATTAGGGACGAGCTGAGATAGAGACCTGGAAGAGCAGTGGTGACTCAATGAGAAGGAATATCTCAAACCCCTGCATAAACTGTGTCATACCTTCCTGATCACACCTTCCTTATTCAATCTCCCTCTTGGATTCTCAGTCCTCAATCTACAAGGCAAGTCTTCCTTGCATTGTTTCTCAATGGAGGTGGTTTTTATTTCACACAAAAAAAATGGGGCAAATTCTCCCTTTAATTCTGGACAAGCACATGTTAACTTTTGTAGAAATAACATCAGAGAAAATTTGCTGTCCATTTTCTTAAATATAATTATTTACTAATAAGATGTGTTAATTATATAATTAAAAATATAATAAAATAAGATATAGAGGAAAAGTTTTATCTTGAAACAGAAAGAAACATTTAATAAATTATTATAAATTAATATGATAATCTGTGATCTAAATGTTTCACTTTTAGGCATTTAACCTATAGAAATATAGTTCTCCTAGAGGTGCAGACAAATATACCCCACAAGAAATATATTTCAGCTATTTTGGAATAGTAAAAAAATGAAAGCAACAAAATGCTCATTAATATACCAATTTTATTTGTTATATTTAGCTAATAACAATGAAAACAACAGTAAAATAGGTGTTATTGCCGTTTGTTTTACAGAGAAGGAAATTAAGCCTTAAAGAGGTTAAGTATAGCTCCCCAACAAATAACTAGTATCCACTGAGTATGGTGACTGCAACTTTTACCCAAGGGAGTTTGACTCAAGCCTTTGGGTAACTTGGGAACATTTACACTCCTGGTAAGCATAAGGGTGTGGATTAAATGAAGTTATTTCAAACATTTTAGTTACAAAAATTTTGCCATAATAACTAATCCTATGTAGATGTTGTTTTGTACTGTGACAATATATTCAAAAGGTAATTTCTTAGAATATGATTTCTAAATTAAATTATAAATCCCACAAATTATATTATATTGCATATTCATGGGCAGTCTGTGAAAGAGCCTGTTTTCTCACAACATTGCCAACACAATGTTAATCCTTTTAATTTTTGCCAGTTAGGCAGGTGAGAAATAATATTTTTGTGTAGTCTTAATTGTATTTCTCTTGTTAATAATTAAGCATATTCTATTTATGTCCTTGTTTTCTTTTTCATCAAACTTGTGACTATCTTTTCTAGCATTTTAAGACCACTTATATAGTGGGAAAAATTAGCCACTTGTAACATCATTTGAAAATATTGGATATGCATTTCTGCTATGAGCAGGTTCTTATGCTTTGGGACAATAGTGATAAAAAGTATTTGAAAATTACCCCTTTCTTTAAGGAATGCTGTCTAGACAAGGCTTAAAGGAACAAACATAAAAAAGATCTCTGATAAAACAAGAGCCAATATCCTCAGTGTCCAACACAATAGACCTTTCATGTAGGCAGGGTACGGGAGTGGACAGAGTTGAGATGTGAACTAGGTTGTCAAGGATGAGTTGATTTTGGACTAAACTTCTAGCTGAATAGCTCTTCTCAATCTCAGAGTACATTAGGCTAACATAATCTCTGGTGTGAATAATTAATTAGTGAACAAGCTACCAAATTACATAGAGAAGTTTATATTTAATTTAAAATCATTAAAGAATACACAAATCAACATCTGTTAGATATAAGTAGGTATTTTGACTTCTCATTTTAATGATGAATATAATTTTTAAGTACAAAGCATATTTAGTTGGAAAAGAGTTCTCTATCCCTATACAATTATCTACATTTTAATAAACGGATGTGCCCAGCGACATCTGTTGCTGTGTGTTAGGATCTCTGAACTTGGGTGCATACACATATGTGATTATGGACATGTATAGCTAGTAATAAAAATAAGTATCATTTCATGAGATTATGAATTTTTAGACATGAGAGTTCTTTGGGGTACACATAGTGAGAAAGATGTTGAACTGGCAAATTTAAATGTCAAAATTATATGTAAGGAATTAAGTAACTTGTTAAGGAAAAAATGCAAATGAATTCTAAGAAAAGTCCTATTTGGATGGTAGATACCAGATAAGTTATCACATTTCCTAGGTTAGTTTTTCTTGAAATGGTGAGGGGTCAGAAGGTATTTGAATAATAGGTGAGAAAAAGTGAGGTAGGTATTCTACAGATTTAAAAAAATAAGTCAAAGGTGGATTTTAGTAGAACATTTATTTTATTTGTATCCACTCCTTTATATTCTATATTCTACCAGAGACTTTTCTGCAAATCAATAAAAACTCTTTATAAACATTACTTTTGATGACTGACTTATGTTTGATAGTAAGTATATATTATATAGCACTATTATTTAATTATTATTATTCATGCAGGTTATTAAACATATTTCTCTTTTTGTTTCTTTGCTATTGTAAATAATTCTGGTGTTAATGACTTTTGCATAAATCTTTGTGCTCATTTATGACTATTTTCTTAAGCTACATTCCAGGAAAAGAAATTAGTAGGTCAAAGGGAATGAACATTTTTGAGGCATTTGATTCATATTGCTAAATTCCACATGATACTACAGACATATTTTTATTGCAAGTATGTAATATATATGAGAAACCACCTCTACAGAGAGATTACAAAACTTGTAATCTTTATTTATTATAGATTTTCTAGACTATCATTACATTCCTGTTAGTGAACAAAGAGTATAAAAAATGTCCACTAATCTATATTGTGAGTTGGTAAGAGCTATATAAAAGCGGACATTATTTTATTTCAGTAAATAATCATGAAAATGAAAACAGCCAATTACAATCAGCACTAGGAGATTTAAAATACCTCCCTCAAGTGTAGTCATAGAGAGCTTTCCAATGGAAGTTTAGTCTCAGTGCCACTGCCTGAGCTGAATCACTCCATGATGCTTTGCTTTTTAATTTATTTTTCAATTAGAGTTGACATATAATGTTATATTAGTATCACATATACAACATAGTGATTAGACATTTATATACCTTACATAGTCATCCCCCGATAAATCTAGTATCCATAATACATAATTATTATGTTATTGACTGTATTCCTTATGCTGTATTTTGCACTCTTGTGATGATTTTAATAACTGGAAATTTGTACTACTTAATCTCTTTCACCTTTTTTACCCATTCTCTCCTAACCCCTCTGCAATCTGATGAGCACCAATTTGAGTATAACATTTACTTTAAATAAGTTAGGACATGGGTGAGAATGACCCAAGATAACTGGAAGATGTACAGAGGAGAATTGGGAGAATATAGAATATTTAATAGCTATAAAAAGGGATTACAATGAGCTCAAGTTGAAAGCCTTTAGTTAGATTCCTTGACGAGATTTGAAAACATCTGTTTAGCCCCTTCCAAAATTGGCTTGGTCCTCACTCCATAAATAATGGGATTGAGCATCGGTGGGATGACCACATAGAGATTAGCCAGAATGATGTGGACATAGCGTGGGATGCGTCTCCCACCAAACCTATAGGCAAAGACAGAAAAAAGGGCAGGGATATAGAAGAGTAGGATAACAGAAACATGAGAGCCGCATGTGCTCAGGGCTTTGGACCGGGCATCTCGAGAAGAGAGGTGGAAGACAGCCCGGAGTATGTGAATGTAGGAAACAGTGATAAGGATGATGTCCAGGCCAGTGGAGAGTAGAGCAGCTGCCAACCCATACCAGACATTGATGGAGATATCAGAGCAGGACAGACGAGCGATGCCCATGTGCTCACAAAACGTGTGCGCAATGATGTTGATCCGGCAATAGTGCAGGCGCTTGAGGAGAAAGATGGATGGAAACATGATGATGAAGCTGCGAGTCAGGGTGGCAGCAGCGATCTTCCCAATGACCGTGCTTGTGAGGATGGTGGCATATTGCAGAGGATAGCAGATGGCCACATAGCGGTCAAAGGCCATGGCCAGCAGGACCGCAGAGTCAGCCACGAAGAGGAAGTGGATGAAGAACATCTGGGTGAGGCAGCCATCAAAGGAAATGTGGCTAGAACCTAGCCAGAAGTTGGCTAGTGTTTTGGGCATTGTGGCGGTGGAGAGCAAGACATCAGCACTGGCCAACATGGACAGGAATATGTACATGGGCTCATGCAGGCTTGGCTGGGAGAGAATGACACATATTAAAATGCCGTTGCCTGCCAGGGCGGCGACATACATGGAACAGAAGGGAACAGAGAGCCAGATATGTAGATGCTCCAGCCCAGGGACGCCAATGAGGAGGCAGCCTGACATGCGAGTGTCAGAGCTGTTCATAGCAGCTGTGCTGCTGGCAGATAAGAGAGTCATGGTTTTCTGCAGAATTCTCTCCTGTGCCATAGGAGAGAAATAGCTTCAGACTTTGTAAACATTAGCAGAGTGAATATAAAAGCTTGCAAACAACTTCAAGGCCTCCGCACACACACAGATTCTCCAACCATTATGCACACAGGCATATTCCCTATAGACAGTCACACACAAGCTCTGCACAAAGTGCACAGTTACAGGCCCTGCCCGCAGACAGGCTCTGTGTCCTTATTTGGAAGGTGTCCCTACCGCTGGAAGACTTTCTGGTGCACAAGGCTCAGAAACATTGCCAGACTCAGGCAGTGTCACAGGTTCTGAGAGGAGCAGGAATAGCTAGAAAGTCAAAAACAGTCTGTATAATCTCTATAGGTGTGTAAATTGTAATAAACTGCAAAAGCCCCAGTCTATGCACAGAAGGGCTGCTGTCCAAATTAAAAAACAAAACACAAAAAACAAAACAATCTTCTCTGATTAGCAGGCTGTGGAAGAGGAGGGTTGGGGCCAGCAAGCAATGCAGACTCTGCGCATCTTTCCCCCAACAGTCATAGGCTGTGAAGGCACCTGCATCATTTAGAAATAACACCACCAAAGTGTGAAAAACCCCGGGTCAGAGATCTGCTGTCAGATTGTGTGATTTTGGACAAGTCACTGTCTTCTGACTAACAATTTTCTGGTCTTTGAAATGAGCACAATAGTGGTCTTAGTATGTTAAATTTAATTTTGCCTGTGGAAAC
>PVIA01006781.1:0-51298 GCA_004024845.1 Tonatia bakeri
CCAGTTGCATCCATGCTGTTGCAAAGGGTAGGAGCTCCTTCTTTCTTTCTGCTGCATAGAATTCCATTGTGTAAATGTACCAGAGTTTTTTGATCCACTCATTTACCGATGGGCATCTAGGTTGCTTCCAGCATTTAGCTATTGTAAATTGTGCTGCTATGAACATGGGGGTGCAAAGGTTCTTTTGGATTGGTGTTTTTCTCATCATTTTAATATAGATAAATACAGGCATGGGAGTGGACTTGACCAGGGCTGTGTCCTCAATACATATTCATTCCTTCAATAAATATTGAAATATTGTGCACGCACATACTATGTTCCAAACATTGTGTTGTAGTAGGCACTGGGAACAATTACTAACTAAAAGAAAGAAAAATTTCTGTTCTTATTGAGCTTACATTCCAGCGAGAGGAAACAGACAGAACCTGCCTTGGTCTTTTCAAGGAACAGCAAAGAAGCCAGTATGGCTGGAATGGAATGAAGGAGACAGGTAGAAAATGAGATAGAGGAGAAAATAGAGGCCAGTATATGAAGGACATAGAGGCCAAAATAGATAAAGACTTAGAGTTTTACCCTAAGACATTCAGGAACAATTAGATGGTTTTGAGTGGCAAAATGACTCGATTAACACCTGAATTAGGTCACTCTCTCTTCTGTGTTGAGAATAGAATAAGAGTGGCTGCAGGTAGACCAGAAAGGTTGGTACAATAACACAGATTAGAGATGATGGGGGCTCAGACCATAGTTTTAGCAGTTCAACTAATGAGAAATAAATTGTGGACTCTAAAAGGGTTTGCTGATGTATTAGATGTGTGAGAGAAAGACAGGGTCAAAATGAGTCAGTTTTAGGCCTGAGCAAGTAATTCAAAGAAGGAGTTGCCAGTGACTGAGAGAAAGAAAAATATGGAGGAGCAGGCTCACAAGCAGGTACACAGGCAGGGATGTGCCCATGTTTGAATTCAGTGGAGCTCTCTTAAAAGGGGGCATTTCAAGAGCTAAAGATCAGAGAGAGACTGAGATGAAAAGTTAAGTGGGGAAGACCAAGTCATAGTACATACAGGTACCAAGGATAAGCATGTTGATTCACCAAACAGTTCCTAAAATCAACTACTTTGTGTGTGTCAGTGACAAAAAGGTAAATAAGACATCTTTCTTGCCCAGAAGAAAAACACAATCCAATGAGGAAAACAGAAATATAAATAAGTGATTCCAGTACATTAAGAATCATAGCAGAGGTATTCAACATTTACTCAATCCCTGCTATATCAGCAGTATGGTGAGGAAGCAGGGGTTAAGACTAAAGTTCTATAAGAGCACAAAATAAATTCTTGCAAAAATGTTTGTAAAGACATTTACAAGGGTTTTTGCCATGGTGTGACATCAGGGAGTCAGTAACCTAGACACCCATCCCTAGGAAAATGTATCAGTAAAAACTACGGAATATTCAGCAGCAGTTAGAAGTGAAAAACCAGGTATACACACAGCAATGTGGATTATTAGCTCAAGGATATAGTGTTGAGTGGAAACAGTAGGAAACAGATTTACAGTATAATATCATCTCTGTAAATGTAAAAGGCATACATAAAACACTGCATGTCTTAAATTATCAAGGATATGTATCAAACAAATTGTAGTTTGCGTCTAGAAAAAGAATGAGGGTGGAGAATGGGAAAGTCAAGGAAAGATAATATTAACAACATAAAATAATATAAATAAGAGAAGGACCTTGCAGGGACTGATGATGACACTGTGCTGAGAATTGAGGAGTGAAGTTAACCCACCTCTCTGCACCTGAGGTAAAATAATGAGCTAACAGGAATCCAGCTGATAACCCTAAGGAGAAGGGTATTTATTTCTGGGGAACAAGGAAGGGTGAGGAGAAACAGGAAGTCATGAAAGTGCATTAAAGTGTCAGGGAACAGCACCCGGTTTAATGGGACTTGTGGTTGTGAAAAGCAGATAATAATTGAAATCCTTAACACATCCTACACTTGGAAAGTATTATCATTTTCATTGATCTGTCCCCTTTTATACCATTGGGGTTAAAGATCATGTTGTACTGCCATTCAGCCTATTGTAAGATTTTCTTTCAGTCATGTCCAGGTCTCTACATCTCGTGACTACTCCAGGAACTCTAGTCCAACGAGTCATTCCTGTTTACTATGGTTTCAAGGAATGTAGCCCTTGATCCACTGCTTTTAAAGTAACAGTGCTACTCTAGCTAGGAATGGGGTAGGAAGGAAACTGGAGGTTGAAGGATGCTTCTCATTCTGGGGCACCTGCCTGGGACTGTTCACCTTGTTGCCACCAACTCAGTGCTGCCAGTTCACTCTCACTGGTCATATCCCAGGTGGAGTCTATTTCAGCTCTGACACCCCCTTTGCCCCTCGCTGGATTCTGTCCATCATAGGTGTACCTATTTTTCATAGCTCATATCACAGTTGCAATTTCACATTAACTTTTCTGATCATTTGATTTATGTCCATGTAGGCCTCTGGGATCCAAGTTCAATGCTGACAGTCTTTTTTTTTTTTTTTCTTTTTTTCTTCACCAAGGTTTCATTAGCACTTAGCACAGTGCCTGGCATATGATAGAGGCTCAATAACATCTCAGTTGGTTACAAACCTTCCAAGAGAAACCTAGGTTAAGGTGAATACGATTACACTGCAGAAGCAAGGAGAAAGTTGGGGTTTGTTTTTCTGTGGAGGGGAAGGGGAAAGAGCTGCAAGGAAACAAGTGCATGGACCCCTATGCATCACATGACTGCTATAAAAATTGCCCCCCTCACTCTTTGGTACAGAGTGGGCATAAGTAAAATAGTAGGAAAATAAACTGGTCAACTGTATGTAAATTAACAAATGTTTAACACATTCTCTCCCTTTCTTTTTTGGTATGACAAATAAAACTATTGAACTAAATCGATGGAAGGGAAGAATATGAGTCAGTGCTGGGTCTGCAGAAGGACTAACATTTCCAGAAGTCCAGACACAATCCATTGACCCTCGGAGGACACAGGATGTATCCACAGGGCAGCCTAAAATATCTTGGGGAGGGGCGGCGTTACTCTTACAGTCTGCTTGTAAGAATCACAAAAGCCTGGGTCACTTTGGTTGCCACTGTTACTAGTTCACAGTCTTCAATATAATTCCTCACCTTTATTCCTGTCCCCGCACTCCACCTCCACCTCAATTAGGCTCGGCCTCACTTAAAAAACAACAAAAATCCTACAAACCAAGCCAGCCAGAACTCTGAGAAGTGAATGCATATACGATGGCTCTGGCAAGCCCCTTCCCACGCCTTCTTTTGCCCCTCTACAAGAATAGGCACTCCAGCCTTCGCCAGGGGACGCCAGGTGGCCCGACCTCCGCCAGCCGTACCACGTGTCGGCGACCTTCTCGCCCTCCCGCGTTCCTCTGGGTCAGAGCACCCAAGGAGGGTGCCTAAAGGTGGGCCTGGCCTCCCCACCCCACCAGAGTCTGAGGAGAGCGCACGCCACGCGTGCGCTCCAGAACCCGAGAGGAGAGAGGGGGCGGGGCTGAGGGGGGCCCCAAAGCCTTGGGGGTGGGGCGGCGTCCGTCACGTGACACGGTTTCACTGTTTACACGCGGAACGACCGGAGGAATTGGCCTCAGCTAGGCGTTCTGCTCCCTTTCGGTTTCACTTCCGGTGAAGGGTAGTCTCCGAGCTGGCGGTGAGCCGACGTTTAGAGCAGGAGGTGGCGGCGGTGGTGGCGGCTGGGCCTTGAGCTCCCGCAGCCCACCTCTCCTGGGCGGGCTCCTGGCGCCAGCAGGGCTGTCGAGAAGATGGAGGAGCTGGTGGTGGAAGTGCGGGGCTCCAATGGTGCTTTCTACAAGGTACTTCGGTCTAGGGCAGGCCCCATCTTCTCTCTTTCCCTCTCTTTTCTAGTCGGCCTCGGTGGGAGGCAGGCCTGCGGCCCTATTCCCCAGCGCTGCGCCAGGGGAGGCAGGGCGCGCTAGGCGGGATGTTGTTTGGGAGGGAAGGACCAGACTTGGGGCCTGTAGGAAGCCACTGGAGCCCCTCTTCTTCCTGCTAGAGGCCCTGGGTCCTACCAGAATGAGAAGCGGGCAAGGAGGAGAGGGTAACCTTTCGGGGACCGAGACCCGCCAGAGAGAGCTGGGGATAGGCAAGGGCCAGCTGCAGGTTGGAGATCCCTGCAAGAAGGGCCCGTGTCGGCATGAAGTGACTGCGAGGGTTTATTTGTCTTTTTCTAAATATCCTCTCCCAGTGGTTATCCGGGCCGAGGTGTGGGTAGTTGCTTAGGAGCGGGGTCGCATCTGTCGCCGCCTCCTGCCTTGCAAAAAGGGTTTGAGATCTCCTTTGGCTTTTTTTCTTGCCAGCATTGAGACTTCCGAGAGCTCCACTGTTTTGGTCAAGGCATGTGAAGAAAGGGTAGTAAGAAGCTGTAGTCAGTATCACATTACAATGGCAACTGATTTTTAGTGGCTTCTCTTTATATATTTCAGACATTTTAGATCGAAAAGTTGCAGGAAGACACTGACAAATCTGAGTAATGCATTAAACAAGTTGGTAATCTTGAATATTTTTGTACCTCCCTTGTTATAAGATGTGGGAAAATTCAGGAATAAAGGTGCTTCAGCTTCTAAAATCATTAGCAACTTTGCTCCTTAAAAACATTTTTTTAACCCCCCAAAGACCTGAATATATGCCATGAAACTTCAGAAAATCAACTGAATGTTATTACTGGGGAATTTTTTAAGTGAGTCAGAATAATTGTTTTCTGTTTCCAAGTATTTAACTGTCTGCTCTGAATGTGCAGTGTTACGGTGGACTATTGTTGAAGTTTTAAATAGGCCTGATGGTTTTACTCTGTTTTTCTTTTTTTAAGTTATACCACTACATATCAACTAATACCTTACATTTTCGAAAGAAGATTAAAAATAATTTGATATATCAGTAGTGTATTTGTTGGTACATACTAACTCTAGATCTGGTAATCTGTAAATTATTGTTTCCTGTTCAGTGCTCCTCTGTAACTTCTGCAAGTAATATCTTACCTTACTACAGTCTTGGCAATAGAAGGTGTGTATGTCAGGAAGCATGGAAATTAGCTGTTGCCATTGTCCAACAAGATTCTTAAATTTATTATAGAAGAACTTGAATGTTTCAGATGAGACTGGTTTGACTGAAGGAAAATGAAAAATTGACTCAACTCTATATGTGTTTACCAATTTTAATGGAAATATTTGGAGATCAATATATTTCATAAGTGAGTAAAGTATATAAACTGTTCCACATTTTTGGCAAAAAGATTAAACCTTTTGCTATAAAGGGAGGAAGAAATAACCCAGCATTTGTGTTTGTTTTTAAGTTCTACCAATACACATTTTTTTTCCCTTTACCCTACAGTCACAATTTTGGTTGCATTTATTTTGGTGATCCTTAATTTCTGCTAGTTTGTGTAGAATCATTCTGGTTCCAAGATTGGTAGTTTTTTTTTTTTAACCACATTTGTGGTGCTAAGTATTAATAAATAACAGCAGGAGCTAATGGTTGCACAGTATTCCAACCTTGATAATTAGTTTAGATTGGATGCCACTCTGTCTTGTAGTGGAGTGTGCTTGCTTTAGAGCGCAAATAGCACATCCTGCTCTTGAAGGATTTATCCGCCTCTTCCAGCAACCCATGCTTTGTTCTCATGATTATGCTTGCAAAGTGATTGAAATATAAGAAATGCTATCAGTCCCTCTGCTTGTTGTTTGACAAAGTTGATTAATTTGAAGTTAAATAAAAAGTATATGTTGTCCTGTACTTTCCTGAGGGGAAATATGAACAAGTGTGTGTCAAGAAATTGCTGTTATAGTTATTAAAAAAAAACCTCAAATGATCTCTATTGGTGAAAAAATAGTTTCTATAATGAAAATGGTTTGAACTTTTATAGGACTCATTGCTATGAGTTACAAAAGTAAAGCAAAACTGAATTAAGTTGCTTGTCCAGTGGGAATTGGCAGATAAGATGGAAAGTAAAGACCAGTTAGAAATGAACTATAGTGGCAAAACGATAGAAAAGTCTTTAAAAACCTAAACAACTCAAATGACTTCAGTGTAATTGAATTCAGACTTTGATTTGTCTAACAGAACCACGGTATTGCAAGGGACAATTCTCCATCTTCTAGGTCCATGATACAGTGTTGCCATATACACTGGATAGAGTATATACTGGGAACAATTGAATTCTTTTTGTAAAAAATAAGCTCAGATTGCAGAATTAACAGAACCATGAAACCTAAACTCTAAGATTGTAACAGCTCATTTCTGTTTTTCACTCTGGTGTATGTTCTTAAAAACTGGGAAGTTAGAATTATTGATTATCAAAGCCCACTACTATTATGCTTAGGTATTTGACTTAGAAAAAAATCACAAGTATATTTTATAGAGCCTGATGTTATTTAAAACATGAAGACACTTGAATTATACCTAGCAAAATCTTTTCAAAGCAGCTTCTAAATGAGTAATGCTGAAATAAGGTCTTTATTCTAGGGGCATCTGCCTAAAATAGTATAGTGAGGGTTTTATTGTTGTCGTTGATGTTTTTTTTTTTTGACTCAGTTGAGAATGGTAATGAATTAACTCCATTTTAGATGTATAATGTATGTCATTACACTATAAATGTACTAATATATCTTAAGATTCCTAGGTTTTGTATACTAGTATGAAAATTACTAAAGAAGGGTAAGTTGTATGTAAGAAATGTAAGATACAATACCTTGCCCTAGCCAGTGTGGTTCAGTTGGGCGTTGTCCCACAAACTGAAAAGTTACCAGTTCAATTCCCAGTCAGTCCACATGCCTGGGTCACAGGTTCAGTCCTTGTTCGGTATGTGTACGGAAGGCAACCAATCAATGTTTCTCTCTCAGATTAATGTTTTTCTCCCTTTCTTTCTCCTTCCCTTCCCCTCTCTCTAAAATAAAAAATAAAATTCAATTTTAAAAAACAATACAAAAATTTGTGTTTTCTGAAAATATACTGACTTATATGTAATATGGTGTAAATATATTACATTTTTATTGTTAGATTATTATATTTTAATATATTTTATGTTTTAGATATGGTATCTGAGGATAGACTTTAATTTGGTGAGTAGTAATATGGAACTAGCAGCTAAATAGGAGAAAATCTACAATCAAGGACATTTTTTTAATGAAGACATAAGTAGTCCAAAATGTCATATCAACTATATAGCCTGCTAGAAATCACTGTTTTACTAAACTTGTATAAGGCACTGTTCATGTTTCCTCTGAAGGCATTAGACCTAACTTTGCATACAGGCGATATTCTATACTTTGAGGAAGTGCATTATTCAGGTGAACCACATGTTTTTTCTTCCCAGATTCTAAATAACCTTTTTAGTGTTTAGTATGTTTGTGGAAGCATTATTTTTTCCCCTTCTAAAGTATGCATTTTCCAAGTTCATACCCAGACATTCTGAAAATCTCCAGATAATTAAACACAGAATTCAGTGATATACCACTGGCTGGATTGTTCATTTGGTTGAAGTGTTGTCCCATGCACCAAAATGTTGAGGGTTTGATTCCCATCTGGGCACATACCTAGGTAGCAGATTCAGTTCCTGGTCAGGGTGGTGCAAGAGGCTGATCCATGTTTTTCTTACATTGATGTTTATCTCTCCTCCTTCCTCTCTCCCTAAAAAAAATCAATAAACATATCCATGGGTGAAGATTTAATTTAAAAAAAAATTCAGTGATATAGCCCTGGCTGTGGTGGTTCAGTGGATTGAGCACTGGGGTGTGAAGCAACGGGGTCACTGGTTTGATTCCCGGTCAGGGCATATGACTGGGTTGCATGCCAGGTCCCCAGTAGGGGGTGCATAAGGGGTAACCACACAGTGATGTTTCCCTCCCTCTCTTTCTCCCTCCCTTCCCCTCCCTCTGTAAAAATAAATAAAATCTTTTAAAAAATTCGGTGATATAATAACTGGGTTTCTTATTCCGGCCCACTATGAGAATGTGCTTCCTGAGATGATTACAATCACGATTATCATAGCTATTAACAGGTGTTGAGAACTTTCTAGGTACCAGACGCTGTTTTAGGCACATCCCCTCTGTTAATTTAATCTTCTCCCACATTCTGAGGTAATGCCATTATTCCCATTTTATAGAGTAAAAGATGTATAGACAGATTAGGTAAGTGACTTACTATGGTGTGTCAGAGCTAGTAAGGATCAGATCCATGATTTGAGATCAGGTAGTCTGATTTCTTGAAATGATGAAATTTAGCTTGAAGAAGTGAGTTGTATTTGATTTCCTGCCCACTTTTTGACTTCATTATAATCTTTGATTGCATTTATTATTGTATCACTTCCTTAGCATTCTATAAGTGCAATTGCAGTTATGTTGCCATTTTTCACTGTTGGTACAATGATGTGAAATGTAATAAAATGGTTAACTAATGTATCAGCCTCCTTTTTATTTTTTAAAGATTTCATTTATTTTTAGATAGAGGGGAAGGAAGGGAGAAAGGGAGGGAGAGAAGGAGAGAAACGTCATTGTGTGGTTGCCTCTCACACACCCCCTACTGGGGACCTGGTCTGCAACCCAGGCATGTGCCCTGACTGGGAGTCGAACTGGTGACCCTCTGGTTCGCAAGCCAGTGCTCAGTCCACTGAGCCACACCAGCCAAGGCTCAGCTTGCTTTTTATTAACTCTTGCACCTTGACATATATTACACTGTAATTCTTCATATGAATGCCTGTTAAGGAGAGGTAAAGCTAGAAATCTTTGACCCTGCTATGAAATTGACTTTTGTTACATTGGGAGCACATAAGAACTGAAGTATTCAAAAGTTAGGGTACATACACACAGGAAAATTAATAATCCTTTTAATATTCTCTCTGTACTTGTGTGTTGTCTTTGGTTCAGGGTAAATCAGAAAGACTGTATTTTCCTCAAAATTTGTGGTTAATGCCCAGGTGAAGTCAAGTATTCCTAGATATGCAATGTAGTTGGAAGGACTGTTGATGAGGTTTAATGTGCTTTTCTGTTTTCATTGTTCATTCCCTTATTTTGTTAGTTCCCACATACAGAGGGTGACAAAGCAGTAACGCACTTTATATATGAGGTCTTGGGTTTGAATCATATTTTGTCCTATTGTCTCTATTCTCTATATCTTACAGGTTTTTTGAATGATTATTTTGCAATGCTCTAAGTATTCTCTAATGACAATAATCATTGCAGTATGTGTGCTGTCTTCAGTGATAATGTAGTGTTGTGTTTATTGGTGGTCAGGGGCTTATGTTGAAATTTCTCTACATGACAGCCTCTCTTGTGATCAGTGAGAGAGTTTACTGTAAACTAAAGGATGTGACACAGTAGAGCAGGAAGAGTTCTCCCAAAAAGGTACGGATTTTCTTCTTAATTTCATTAATCTGGTAATATAATGTTTGAATTGGATTTCTAGGCATTACACGTTTTGGTAAGGTTTTTCTGATTGCCTTTTTGGGCTAGTTACCAATAAGTTGGGAATTTCATAATTACTTTTGATGTCCTGTTTATTCCCCCAGGTGAGGAGCCTGTGTTTGTGTTTAGCTGCACTTTAACACCTTTCTAAGACCCTGAAGATTTTCATTACATTTTTCCTTTCTCAGAGTCTAAATAACATTTCAGTATTTAGTATCTTTGAGGTAACAGTAATTTCTTTTTATATCTCAATTTTTTAATTGTTTTAAAAATGTGATTTTATTGAAATATAACTTTCTCAAATGTAAGAGCCTTTGTGGTTCTGCATTTTTTATAAAATATGCCCATCTCTGCTTTACCTCTGTTATTTAATGTGCCAGACATTGTGCTAGGCAGTGGACATGTGTGATTTCATTATAGCAACCTCAGAATGTAGATCCAGGCCCCCTGTATCCATTCGTTACCTGAGGATGAGGAATCTGAGGACCAAAGACCACTTCTTAGAGAGCCCCACAGCTGTGCTGTGGTAAAACCAAGATTTTGAACCTAGGTCTCATTCACAGTACAATTCTTAACCATTAAGTTTATTGACTGTTACAAGAAGAGACCTAGCTCTCATTCAGTACAGCTTCCTTTATGTATTCATTCAAGCCCCTTCAATTTGCCTTCTTTGGTAACCTCTCATAAATCCCCTCCCCAAAACCAACTTGACTATCTTATCCTCAAATGCCAACTTTTCTTGCTACAGATAGGTAGGGATCACAACAAAATGTAGTTCTCCAAGTTGGTGATGGGTGGGGTGATAGTGCTCTGGAAGTGGTCAGGAATGTAGAGTATGAATGTTGGGGTAATAGAGGAGCTGAGACAAAAGGAAGGGTATTGGAGAAAGTATAATAGGAAATAGGAAGATGGGACCCTTGTTGAAAGTGATAGTTTAGTAAAAGGCCTTAGAAGTCATAGGAGACGGTTGTTCTTGGTGTAAGTACAGGTCAGAAGAAACCAATGAGTTTTTTTTTATTCCACTTATTACAACAACAATGAGAAGGAATTACATGCCTTCTGTATTTGCTTAATATGCACTGACCAAAAATTAAAAAAAAAGACTGATTTTGGAGCAGCCATGCAAACATCCAATACAGATAAGCCTCATTTACTCAAAGGCAGGCCCGGGTAAGCTGTGATGATTACTCAAACCATTCTGACACTACATCAAGAATTGCTTTCAGAGCCTTTGAAAGCTCTTTTTTTGTTTTGTTTTGTTTTGTTTAAATAGTCACAAGAGTTGCAGATCTTCCTCCTTTAAGGGGATGTTTGATTTAGGAAATGGACAAATGTGGTAAATGAGTATGATTAAACTGTGCAGTAACTTCTTGGCAAATAAAAAATGTAGCACTGAAGTTATGAGACTGATTTTCAGAGTACTTTTAAGGTTATTTTGAAAACAGTCTCTGGCATCTGTAAATATTTTAAATCAGTGTCATCCAGTGGAACTTGCTGAGATGATGGAAATGGTTTCTATTTGCACTGTCCACTACAGTAGGCACTAAGCCATGTGTGGCTAGTCAGCACTTGAAATGGGGCAAGTGTGAGTGGGAGACTGATTTTTAATTTTATTTAATTTAATTAATTTACATATAGTCACATATGACCAGTGGCAGCTTTGGTGGACAGCACAGTTTTACACAAGGGCAATAGTGTTGGTAAGATACCTGATTTAACAACAGTAGTTCTTCGCCCAGCTGTAACAAGGTTCTCCTAGCTAACTAGTGGACTTCTACATCTGTGGACTCTGAAGTATGGATTGAAAACAGTACAGGTACTGATTGAAAAAAAAAACTGTGTGTAAGTGTACCCATGCAGTTAAAATCTATGCTTTTTTAAATTAAGGATCTTATTTTTAGAGAGAGGGAAAGGAAGAGAGGGAGAGAAACATCGATGTGTAGTTGCCCCTCGTGCATCCTCTATTGGGGACCAGGCCTGCAACCCAGGCATGTGCCCTGACTGGGAATCAAACTGGCAACCCTTTGCTTTGCAGTCTGGTGCTCAATCCACTGAGGAACACCAGCCAGGGCTAAAATCTATGTTGTTTAAGGGTCAGCTGTACTTCTAAGACATACAAACAAAACTTTAGACAAGGATGAAGATGGAAGCAATATCCCTTCTTGGTAAATAAGAGATCACCTCCTAATAAGAGTTTTGATTTTAGTTCATATCCCACCCATCAAAAGCAGATTGTTAATTTGATATTAGTGTCATGTGAATAGAGAAAAGTGGGGAAGAGGGGTTTATTCTTCCCATTTTCCATAATTTTGGGGACTTACTTTATAAATCTAAGAGCGACCACTTCCTGCAGTTTTAACTCAGAATCAAGCCATTGTGCTCCTGAAATAATAGAGGCAAAAGAACCCTTTAAAACACTGAGACCTTGAACCCTTATGAAATACAGTATATTCTGAAAAGTCATGATCACTCTTAGAGTTCTCAAAATATGCTGTAGAGATTGTTCAGGATTTAAATATAGCAGGGTAAATGTAAGCAAGATCAAAATAATAAGAAGAAAATGTGGATTCCCCCCCACCCTGTCTTAAACTGTCAACTATGAACCTTTATATCTATGTTTAAGTTAGAAATAATAATTTAGCCATGTTGGGTATAGCAGAGCACCTAGATTCCATTTTAAGTCCACCTTGCACTCATGAGAAAACTTCTTTTAGTATAGTTTTACATTTATTTTTTTAAACATAATTGCAGGAGTTTGGTGTCTCTATTTATGTATCTTCAATATAAATGTTTTCCAGGGCCCTGCCTCACTTGCCATTATTTTTGTTAGTAGCAGCTAATTAATACTTGCCTGATAAGTTTTAATTTTGTATATTTGGTTGTTTCAGTTTTTAAAAAAATGTTCTCACTTCCATCCTTTGAAGACATATTCATTTACCAAGACATTTGCATTGAATCACTTGTTTTGCACATTTATTGTGCACCTACTATATACCAGAAATTGTGCCAGTTAGTAAGGATACAGACGTTAAAGAATGGTCTTAAACTAGTTATGTTCCCAATATCCAAAATAATCAAGGTTTACCACTATGTTTTCTTCTAAGATTTTCACAGTTCTTTCTTTTTGAATTTTTATTGTTCAAGTACACTTGTCTCCATTTCCTTCCACTACTTTCCCATGCCCACCCTCACTTACCTCCTATACTCAATGCTATCCTCCTTTGGCTTTGTCCATGGGTCCTTTATACATGTTCCTTCATGACCCTTCCCTTTCTCTCCACTTTATCTCCCTCTCCTTTGACTCTGGTTACTGTCAGGTCTTTATTTCAATGCCTGTGGTTTTATTTTACTTGCTTCTTTGTTTCGTTGATTAGGTTCCACTTATAGGTGAGATCGTATGGTATTTGTCTTTCACTGAGTGGCTATTTCACTTAGCATGAAACTCTCCAGTTCCATTCATGCTGTCATGAAGGGTAAGAGCTCCTTCTTTCTTTCTGCTGCATAGTATTTCATCATGTAAATGTACCACAGTTTTCTGATTCACTCATTTACTAATGGGCACTTAGGTTGCTTCCAGCACTTGGCTTTAATAAATTCTGCTGTTATGAAGATTGGGGTACATAGGTTCTTTTGGATTGGTGTTTCAGGATTCTTAGTGTAATCCCAGCAGTGGAATTGCTGAGTCAAAAGGAGTTCCATTTTCAGTTTTTTGAGGGAATTCCATACTATTTTTCACAGTGGTTGCACCAGTCTGCATTCCCACCAACAGGGCACTATGGTCTCCTTTTTTCCACAGTGTCATCAGCACTTGTTGTTTGTTGATTGGTTTATGATGGCCATTCAGACCAGTGTGAAGGGGTATCTCATTGTGATTTCAATTTGCGTCTCTCTAATGGCTAGAGATGCTGAGCTTCGTTTCATATGGGCCCTCTGTATGTCCTCCTTGAAGAAGTATCTGTTCAGGTATTCACCCATTTTTTAATTGGATTGTTTGTCTTCCTGGAGTGGAGTCATGGGGGTTCTCTATATATTTTGGAGATCAAACCCTTGCCTGAGGTATCATTGGCAAATATGTTTTCCCATACAGTTGGTTCCATTTTCATTTCACTGATGTTTTCTTTAGCTGTACTGAAGCTTTTACTTTTGATGGAGTAACATTTGTTTATGCTTTCCCTTATGTCCCTTGCTCTAGGGAGATATTGAAGAAGATATTACTGAATGGAATATCTGAGATTTTCCTGCCCATGTTCTCCTCTAGGACTTTATAGTGTTATGGCTTATATTTAAGACTTTTATCCATCTTAAGTTTATTTTGGTGTATGATGTAAGTTTGTGGTCAAGTTTCATTTTTTTGCATTTACCTTATTTTTCGGACTGTAAGATGCACTCCCCCCCAAATTTGGGGGTGGAATGGGGGTGCATCTTATAGTCCAAATGTAGCTTTACATTTACATTAGTGAAATATTATGTTATTTATATTATTAAATATGTTACCACCATTTTTTGCTTCAAAATTTCTTTTTCTGTTTTCCTCTAAAACCTAGGTGTGTCCTACGGTCCAAAAAAATACGGTTGCTGTCTAGCTCTCCCAACACCATTTGTTGAAGAGGCTTTTTTTACTCCATTTTATGCTTCTGCCTACTTTGCAGCATATAAATTGACCATAAAAACATGGGTTTATTTCTGGACTCTCTATTCTGTTCCATTAATCTATGAGTGTGCTCTTATGCCAGGACCAGACTGTTTTGATTACTGTGGCCTTGTAATACAGTTTGTGCTCAGGTATTGTGAACCCTCCTGTTTTGTCCTTCTTTCTCAAAATTGTTTAAGCTATTCAGGGTCATTTATGGTTGCATATAAACTTATGAAATGTTTTTTTCTATATCTGTGAAATATGTCCTTGGCATTTAGTAGGAATTGCTTTGAATCTACAAACTGCTCTGGGTAGTATGGACATTTTGATTATGTTAATTCTTCCAATCCATGAACATGGTATATGCTTCCATTTATTTGTGTCTTCCCTAATTTCTTTCTTCACTGTTGTGTACTTTTCTGAGGACAGGTCTTTTACTTCCTTGGTTAGTTTTATTCCTAGGTAATTTATTTTCCTTGTTGCTGTAGCAAATGGGATGCTTTTCCTGATTTCTGTTTCTGGTATTTTGTTGTTGATATACAAAAATCCCTTTGATTTCTAAATATTGACTATGTATCCCACTGTTTTTCCACATTCACTTACTAGGTCGAGTACTTTTTTGGTGGAGTCCATAGGGTTTTCAATGTATGCTATCGTGTCACCTGCAAACAATAACAGTTTTCCTTCCTCCTTTCTGTTTTGGATGCCTTTTATTTCTGTTTCTTGTCTGATTGCTGTTGCTAAGACTTCCAATACTATGTTGAATAGAAGTGGTGAGAGTGGACATCCTTGTTTTGTTCGTCATCTTAGTGGGAAACGTTTTAGTTTTTGCCTGTTGAGTGTGATGTTGGCTGTAGGTTTCTTGTATATGGCCCTTATAATGTTGTGGGATGCTCCCTCTACTCCTACTTTGCTGAGTCGTTTCATCATAAATGGGTGCTGTACCTTTTCAAATGGTTTTTCTGCATCTATTGATATGATCATGTGGTTTTTGTTTTTGCTTTTGTTTATGTGCTGCATTATGTTTATTGATTTGTGAATATTGTGCCATCCTTGCATCCCTGGGACCAGTGCCACTTGATCGTGGTGTAAGAGCTTTTTAATGTATTGCTGGTTATGGTTTACCGATAATTTGCTGAGAATTTTAGTGTCTAGGTTCATTAGTGATATTGGCCTGTAGTTTTTTCTTTCTTTGTTGTGTCTTTATCTGGTTTGGGGATTAGGATGATGCTGGCTTCATAAAAAGAGTTTGGGAGTCTTCCAGTTTTTTGGATTTTTTGGAATCGTCTGAGAAGGATAAGTATTAGCCTTTTATTAAGTGTTTTGTGAAATTCTCCTGTGAAACCATCTGTTCTAGAGTTTTTGTGTACTGGGAATTTTTTTTTTTATTATTATTTCTGCTTCAATTTCACCAGCTATTACCAGTCTGGTCCTTCTCTCTGCATCTTCTTGATTCTATTTTGGAAGATTGAATTTTTCTAGAAATTTGTCCATTTCACCTAGGTTTTCAAATTGTGTGGCAAATAGTTGTTTGTACTAATTTCTTACATCCTTTGTATTTCTGTGATATCAGTTATAATCGCTCCTCTTCCATTTCTGATTTTATTTATTTAGGTTCTCTTTTTTTCCTTGATGAGTTAAAGGCTTGTAGAGTTTTTTTTTTTTTTTTTTTTTTTTTTTTTTTTTTTTTTTTTTTTTTTTTTTTTTTTTTTTTTTTTTTTTTTTTTTTTTTTTTTTTTTTTTTTTTTTTAATCTGATCAAAGAACTAGCTCCTGGATTTGTTGATCCTTTGAGTTGTTCTTTTAGTCTCTATGTCATTTAATTCTGCTCTCATATTGATTATTTCCTTCCTTCTACTAGCTCTGGGCTTTGTTGTTTTTCTTACAGTTCTAGTAGATGTAGGGTTAGGTTGCTTATTTGAAATGTTTCTATCTTTTTTAGATAGACCTGTATTGTTGTGAATGTCACTCTCAGGGCTTCCTTCGCTGTATCCCATAGGTTTTGGACTGTTGTGTGTTTGTTCTCATTTTTTTCCAGAAACTTTTGATTTCTTCTTTTATCTCATTATTAAACCATTCATTGTTTAATAACATGCTTTTCAGTCTCCATGAGTCTGAGTGTTTTTGTGTTTTTTTCCTTCAGGCTTATTTTTAGTTTCAAGCCCTTTTGGTCTGAGAAAATGCTTGATATTTCAGTTTTCTTGAATTTATGAGACTTGTTTTGTGTCCTAGCATGTGGTCTATCTTTGAAAATGTTCCATGTGCATTTGAAAAGAATGTATATTTTGCTTCTTTGGGATGAAAGCTTCTGTATATTTATGTCAGTTAAGTCCATTAGATCTAATGCATTGTTCAGTTCCACAGTATCCTTGTTGATATTGTGGTGAAAGATCTATGGATTGTTGACAGTGGAGTGTCAAAATCATCTTCTATAATTTTGTTGCTATCTATATCTTTCTTGATGTCTTCCAAGAATTTCCTTACATATTTGAGTGCTCCAATGTTGGCTGCATATATGTTTACTATATATATGTCTTCTTGATGGACTCTTTCCTTGAGTATTACAAAGTTTTCTTCTGTGTCTCTTTTTATAGCCTTTGTTTTGATGTCTGTTATCTGATATAAGCATTGCTACCTTGGCTTTTGTTTTCCTGTCCATTTGCGTGGAATATTTTTTTCCAGCTGTTCACTTTCAGTCTGTGTAGGTATTTCTTGTGAGGTGGGTCTCTTGTAGGCAGCATATATGTGGGTTATGTTTTCTTATCTGTTCAGCCACCCTGTGTCTTTTGATTGAAGCATTAAAACATTTACATTTAAGGTTATTATTGATAGGTACTTGTTCACTGCCATTTTACCACCTTTTGTAACTGTGTTCCTCTCTTTCTCACTGTTTTTTTTCCTCTTCTTAAAGCAGTCCCTTTAGCATAGCTTGCAGTTCTGGTTTGGTGGAGGTTATTCTTTAAGCCTTCTTTTGTCTGGGAAGCTCCTTATTTGGCCTTCCATTTTATTAGAGAGCCTTGCTGGATAAACTAGTCTTAGTTTCAGGCCTCTGGTTTTCATTACTTGGAATATTTCTTGCCATTCCCTTCTGGCTTGCAGCATTTCCATTGAGAAGTCACCTGCTAGTCTAATCAGGGCTCCCTCATGTGTTACTTCCTGTTTCTCCCTTGCTACCTATAAGATTGTCTCCTTGTCTTGGAATTTTGCCATTTTAATTACGATGTGTCTTGGAGTGGGCCTCTTTGTGTTCCTTTTGATTGGTATTCTCTGTGTTTCCTGGATTTGTGTGACTTTCTCATCAAATTAGGGACATTTTCCATCATTACTTTTTCAAACAGGTTTTCTCTCCTTCTTCTTCTCATTCTGGTATCCCTATTATATGGATATTATTACATTCCATGTTAACCTGCTGTTCCCTTAACTCCTCTTCATTGTTTTTGTGTCTTTTTTCCTTTCCTTGTTTTTAGCTTTTTTTTTTCCTATCTTGTCCTCCAGCTCACTGATTTGAACCTCTGCTTCACTTAGCTGCTTTTGATTCCCTCTGCTGTATTCATCAACTCAAAAATTATATTCTTCATTTCCTCTTGGCTCTTGTTGATAGTTTCTGTGTCATTTTTGATGCTGATATAGTTTTCATTTCTGATGATCTCATTTTGTTTCTATGTCATTTTTGATGCTGATATAGTCTTCCTTGTAGCTTCCCTGTAGCTTTTGGTAATTCTCACCGTGCTCATTGAGCTTCCTTATAACCATCGTTTTGAACTTAGTATATGATAGTTTACTTGCCTTTATTTCATTTAGCCCTTTTCTGAGGATTTTTCCTTTCCATTTGATTGGTGGATGTTTCCTTATCTTTCCATTGTTTGTTAGACTTCTTGTTTGCTTTTACTTCTTAAAGTGATATGTTCTGGCACCCTCACTTTATGGTGTGGACTTCTGTGGTAGGAAACCTGTGAGATTCAGTGGTGTAGTCTCATTGATCTCCTGAACTTGGTGCTCTTAGGATGCCTTTATTCTGTTTATTTGGCTCTCTGGATGTAATTGGTTTTTGGTTGTTGTTGGGTGCTTCCCTCCAGGTGGTTAACCGATGGTCACTCCACCTACCACATATTGTATGCTGTTGTGCTGGTGCTGCCAGAACAAAACAACTCAGTCCAGGAAACAAACCCACACCCACAAAAATAACTCCCTTCCACAATCCCACTATCAACCGCAAATGATCCAGTATTAATAAGGATGTAAGGAGATTAAGAATATTATAAGAAAGGAGAGTGGATATAAGATGAACTACTTAATGAAAAGTGATTTTGGGAGGCCAGAGATAGGAGCACCAACAAGAGGTGGGATTCAGAGCAATGCAAATAGAGAAAGTAAAATTTACATCATGAATATAAAAAGGAATGGAGAAGCCAGAATATGCTCAGACTTGATGGATAAGAAGTGAATGTTAAAAAGTTATATAGGAAAGAAAATATCACTAATCATGTAGACGACCACAGTGGATTTCATCTTGGTAGCCCCTACTATTTACCACTAGTAAAAGTAAATAGTAGGGATCCACCTTTCTTTCTGGATCCACCTTTGGTTATGTCAGATGTTGACCCTGTCTGACCTTAGGCAGCCTGTTCTGAGACTACCAGGGATCTACTGTCTGTGGCTATTTCCTTCAGTTGTAAATCTAGGCACTCAGCAGTCACCATTAATCCCCATAGGGCAGGGCAGAATCCCTCTTGGGGTTGGGGCTATTATTTCCCCTTAGGCTGCTGCCACTTGGAGGGGATTGGTCTATGAGAGCACATGGCAGTAGGATGACTCAGCACCGGGTTCCTCAAGGCTACTCTCTCAGCTTTCTCCCCAGTGCTTCTGTCCCTAATCTCTCCTCAGGCATATCTAGCTCACTCTCCTCCCACCTTTGACACTGTCCAGGGTAAGTGGCTGCAAATGATAATTTGTGTGTTGGCCCTTTAAACAGCTCTTGGCGTCTCCAGTTATCCATCTCTGGCAGAGAGCAACCCTACTGCTTTTTGCCGCTGGTTGTTTTCTGTGTACTTTTTGGGCTCTGGTGCTCTAGGCTGGGGATCCCAGCTTAGTGTTTAGACCCTAGACTTAGGGGGATCCAACCAGTTGCTTAATTATCTCTCTGGCTCTGCTGCCTGTGGGTGCCCAGCCATCCCTTTTGAGTCTCCACTGCACTCCTTACCAAACAGGTTGTGCTGAAGCTGAGTGTTCTGTCTTTCCAAGGTTATAAGGCTTCTCTCTCGCTATTGTTCAGTTGTTTGTTCTGGGTGATTTCTCCAAAATTTAGTTTTAATTCCAGATTCATCCTAGGAGGAGGTTAGTGTGACTTCCATTCACTCCTCTGCCATCTTGCCGCTGCTGAGTTCTGTAGTTCTTACTCTTACGTTTAGGTCTCTGATGCATTCTCTTAGTTAATTTCTGTATATGGTATGAGGTAAGGGTCAAATTTTATTCTTTTACATATGGATATCCAGTGGTCCTGTTCGTTGAAAACAGTATTCTTTTTCCCATTAAAACACCTTGGCTTTCTTGTCTACAAAGGATTTATTTCTACTATACCCATTTCTCCAATTCCAAGCCTTTGTTCCTGCTGCCTTTTATGCCTTGCCTGCCTCCCTATCCTCTCTGCTCTCTTTTGTTATGCTAATTTTTTCTTTAAAGTTTGATAGGAGCCTTACCTTCTTGTGTGTCTTCCCTGATCAACACATACACACACCTTCACTCCAACGTGTATAACTTTCCTCCACATCTAGCATAGGAACCCCTTAGACAATGATTCACTTAATAACTGTTCATTGAGTTTTTAGTAAGCACTCTGAAGTCTAACAGTAAATAAAATAAGACCTATCATCCACCCTGACCCCTGACCCCAGAAGTTTGCTGTTAGTGGGAAAATAGGCAATAATAATAAAGTGTGGTAAGTTCATAGTAGGGATAAGTATAGAATGCTGTAAGAATGTAGAGGACAGAATTTCACCTGTCTTTAGGGTTTTCTCATAGGAGGTGAGATCTGAACTGAAACCTAAAAAGACCAGTAGGAGATTTGGAAAGAAGGAACATTTACAAAGGAGGCCCAAGTATTTTAGCATTGCTGAATCAGAACCTCCAAGGATGTTAAAGATGAAGCTTAGAGAGATGAGTAGTGGGGCCAGGTCATAAAGTGCCTTTTACAGCCAGAGAAGGAGTTTGGCCATAATCCTTGCAGGTATGGAAAAATCGTGGAAGAAGAGAAACATGTACAGAACATACTTGAGTGAGAAGCTTAAATCTCTTCAGCCATTATAAAATGAATTCAGATATAAAGGCCCTTGGGTTTCTTTATGCTTTATTCTACTCCAATTGTCAAAACAAAAACAAAACCTCCTGCACCTGTTAAAAAACAACTTTACAGAATTACGGATAGCATGCTGATGGACAAGTTCTTGATAATTAGTGATTTCTTGTGTTATGTCATTTTATAGAATTACGGACTTTGTGCTGATTAAAGAATTGTCTGTAATGAGCTATTACTTTTGTTATGTCTTTCTGTAGATTACTGGCAATTATGTTATCAGATTTAAAAGATTTAAACCTCTGTACTTTATATTACTACTTTTTTCTCCAAATGCCTCTGAAATTGAAAACTTAAACTGTGGTAATTGGACTTTCTAGTGGTATTAGCAGCATATTGTTAAAGAAAATGTAGTATACTTGTGTATACATAGATTTTCAGCTATATTTAGTAATTTACTACTGTATACTAAAGTTTTACTAAGGAGAAAAAGATAGGTTACAACATATCTATACTGGCTGACATACAGCTCTGGAACAAGTTTTATAGTTTAAAATAATTGAAGCCTAAAGCATACCTTCAATTTTGCACTCACTCCCAGCATTGTAATTTTCAGTTTACTGTGTCCGTCCCTCTGTCTGCCTCCCCTTCCCCTCTGCTATTACATGCAGACCTCTGGAGTACTTTTTTCATGTTTGTTTTAACTAATCAGTATTCCCAGGGCCTAACACATAGTAGGTGGCTACGTATAGATGTGATTCATGAATGAATTATTCCCACAAAATTACAAACTTTCATTTGAAGCTTCATTTTATTCTTAAACATAAAATGTTTGGTGTTTGTAAAATTTAAAAACAAATGATCTTCAGGTTTAGAAGTTAATTTAACTTTTTTTTTTTTGCAGGCATTTGTAAAGGATGTTCATGAAGATTCAATAACAGTTGCGTTTGAAAACAAGTAAGTGTCTTGATATAATTTTAGGTTCAGGTTCTTTTATATTTTATGCTAATTATTCTTTTTACTCCTTACTAAAATAAATGAGCCTAGTTTGAGTGTTTTCCAGGAATGGATCTTCATGTTACTAACCAGGAAGTTCCTGAACAATTCCACATTAAACCAATGGAAAAACTGTTCCAAGAGACCTCAGAGATCCTGTTTGTATAATTTTGATCCTTACATTTCAGTTCCCTTGAATGTGAAGAAAGAAACCAGATCCTTCTGTATTAGTTCTGAGAGTTTGTATAGGAATATTTGTAATTGGTAAAAGATTAAAATGAATGGATTCATGGGTATTAGAAAATTGACATGAATTTTGTAACATTAAATCTAAAATCAGTGGTATTAGTTTTCTTATGTTTTTTTAACTTTATTTTCATTGTTGACAGTATTACAGATGTCCCCATGTCCCCCCTTTTCCCACCTCTACCCAGCCTTTGCCCTCCTTCCCTCAGGCCATCACTTAGTATATTTTATTGGAAATAATCATGTTTACCCATTAACTTATTTTTTATCTGTTTCTTATATTTATAATCAATAGTAGTGGTAACTGAATATTTTTTTGCTTTCTTCTGCTAGATGCATAAACAAACATACTTATAGGCCTAGGAACATTAACTATATGAAAGCATCAATAATATGGATGTTAACATTTTATTGGGGGGAGACAAGTCTCTTGACTAAATTTTTTTTTAATTATAGTCCACATTTTGTACTAGTTTCAGATGTACAGCAAAGTGGCCAGAAAATCATACACATTACAGAGTGGTCCCTCCAGTGTCCCAAGGACCCACTTGGCTGCACACAGTCATTATGGCACTGTATTTCCTATGCTACAATCCACATTTCTATGACTATTCTGTAACTGCAAATTTATACTGATTAATTCCTTCACTCTTTTTGTTCAATCCTCCTACCCCCTCCCTTCTGACAAACTGTCATTCTGTTCTCTGTATTTATGTTGACTAAAATTTTTGATTGCTAATAAAGGTTGTTTTCAGAGTAGCCATTCAAGATTGTGAAGTATAATAAACTCCTTAGCAAAAGTATAGATGTGGTCATAATCTTACTGAATCTCAATTTTACCGAACTCTGAAGAATGCTCAACAATTATAATATTTTGACTTTTATGTACCAAGAGAATAGTATAACAAAAGCAAATTACAGATTCATAGAGAGCAGAAATAGATTAGTGATTGCTTAGAAATGGGGGAATAGGGAGCCACAGCTAAAGAGTATAGTGTTTTTGAGGTAATGAATATGTTCTAAAATTGGCTGGTAACAGTTGCATATATCTTTTAATATACTTAAAACCATTAAATTTTACATACACTTAAGTGGATGGATTATATGGTATGTGAATATGTCAGTAAATCTGTTAAAATATAGTATCTGGAGCCCTGGCTGGTGTGACTTGGTGGATTGAGTGCTGGCCTATGAACCAAAGGGTCTCCTGTTCAATTCCCAGTCAGGACACAGGCCTGGGTTGCAGGCCAGGTCCCCAGTAGGGTGCGCGTGAGAGGCAACCACACACATTGATGTTTCTCTCCCTCTCTCTCTGTCTTCTCCTCTCTAAAAAATAAATAAATAAAATATTTAAAAATATATAAAAATAATAGTATCTGGCCCACACATACTGTAATTGGATTGTTTGCAGATTCTTTTACCTACCAACAGGACAAAGTAATGTCCTGTGATGCATAAAATACATTTAGGGGGAGAGAGATAAAAATGACTTCGTGTATCTGACCCTACTCTTAGCTCTAGACTAATAATTTCTGTCCAAATTACAGAATACCTCTCACTGAATATATAGATCCTATAGTTCCAAATCTGCTTCTTTGTTGTTTCTGGTATCTGCAGTTATACTCTAGACAACAGCATCACATGTCTTGCGGACGAATCTTTGATAACTTGGAGAGTAATTTTTTTCTTGTAATTATATTCTTTACTGCTTGCTCCCGTTACTAGGTAAATACTGTTTCCCCTAAAAGGAGAGGTATCTTTATTTGCCATTCTTAGTTTTTCCTGTAGTCCCTAATCTAGAGTATTAACACTAAGCAGTCATTTTCTCTTCATTTAACAGTATATTGTTTACACACGGATTTATCACATCAGTTCTCTTTTATTTTCAATCAGATTTCTACTATAAACATGAAATTATTATGACCTCCCTCCTACTTCTCTCATATACCATAGCTGTATAAAAGTTTCTCTTCAAACTATCTGTCATATGTGGAATTTGAAATAAACTGTTTTTCCTTGAGTTCATGAAATATGTTTGAGAGTCAACACTGGGTTTAAGCGTATCACCAGGATTTGATAGGGTCCTACCAAAGTAGTCTCTTTGCCCTTCTTTGTTTTCTTTTTAAAAAGCCTTAATATTTTGTAAAACTTCAGACTATATTTACCCTTTCTTTTAATTAAAACCTCCTATTACAATAATACCAAATTATTTTAGATGCTTTGTTTTTACCTTCCCTATTTCACATTTTTTTTTATTGATTGACTTTTTAGAGGGGGGAAGAGAGAGAGAAAGAAACGTTGATTTGTTTTCCACTTATTTATGCATTTATTTGTTGATTATTGCCCTGACCAGGGTTCAAACCTGCAATCTTGGCATATGGAGACCATGATCTATCAACTGAGCTACCTGGCCAGGGCCTTCACATTTTTTGATTAAAGAATTTGAATTTTTATCTTTGTACATTTAAGACTTAAAATAATTGTTCCTTATTTGAACTAAGAAAATAATATTGTGCATTATTTGCTTTACCAATCAAGATTATCAATGAATTTGTAACATGTTAAAAGGCGAAAGATTTGTACGTTCCGAAGAGAAGCCAGAGTATGTAGCATGTTAAAAGTCACTGTTTTTTCAGTAAGTTTAAAAAGGCTTTTCTGAGGTAAAGACATTTTTTTGTTTTATAGTTTTCAAGTGTGTATAATTCAGGGAAAGAGTTTAGTCTAATATAATGTAGGCCCTAATCAGATTTCCACAAATTCTGACTTACCTACCCTCCTGTCTTATATAATAACTCTTCTTTTTTTAAAAAATGCACTTTTCTCTATAGGATTTTACTAAGAAAGCTCTTTGGTTAAAAACAAACAAAATGAAAATGGAAATGACTGCTCTAGAAGTTGAATCCTCCAGTGTTTTTGCAAAGATTGTCTTTTAGTGTTTCATATCATTGTGGATTTAATAGAATAATTTGGGGTTTTTCAAAATTGTTTCATGTCATTTTAAATTAAAGACATAGTTAACTTACCAAACTCCTATAGGCTGTCTCCACTGGGTTTCAGTGGTTTAGAAGACCCCACCAAGGCCAGTGCATGCTGGTAGGTCATACTGATCAGCAATCAGCTATCCATGGCAAGAATTGACCACCTCGTGGGATCTAAAATTTAAATGGGGAGAAGTGAGTTCTGAATTGCTAATGTGCTGACTGCCCCATTATGCTTGGGAATTAAGGGCATTTAGTACCAGTTTTTGTGGTAATTGGAATGTGGTTAAAATTCCTTTGCAAGTAGAAGTCTGGTGATGATATTACTAATACATTGATACTAACATATTTAATTTAAGCATCAAAGGACATTGCTGTTGTGGCCTTAAATTTAGAACTCTTAGAGGTTGGAATTACTGAAAAAAAAAGGCTCATTTGGGAAATTACAATGTTGATCTGTTGTATTTAGAGAAATATTCCAAATAGAAAACTATAAGGCTGTTGTGCTGCATGCAGACTTTGTTGAAATGTCTCTATGTTGCCCTTAATCCCCACTTCCCCAAATACTGACAGTTTTAAAGCACTTGCTTCTTTAAATTAGATTACCAGAAGGTCATACCTAACCAAAGTTGATGGTATCATGGTCATTGTTTCCATTAAACTGAAAAGCTGGCTAAATAATTATGTGTTTGTTTATTTGCAGCTGGCAGCCAGAGAGGCAGATTCCATTCCATGATGTGAGATTCCCACCACCTGTAGGTTATAATAAAGATATAAATGAAAGTGATGAAGTTGAGGTAAGTTTCTCATGTCTTCGAGTTATTAAGCACTGAAGGAATGGGAGCATTTAAACTGCCTATGCCTTTTGTACCCCTTATCTTTAAAACTTTAAAACTACCTTGAGAATTTTAGCTGTGATGGATATGAGCCTTTGACTGAGCTATCTTAATAATGATTTGAAGTAATGCATGATGCTTAAATGTGACTGTCTGAGCAGCAGTCTGGGCATGTCTTGGAAAGTCACCACTCATTTCTTTTGCCCACTATTACTTATTTTCTCACTTTCCTCAATCTCTGAATCTTTGGATTAGGAAAATTAGTTTTACAAAGGAAAAAAATCATGACTTTATAATAGAGCTTCATCATAGGATTTTTTTAAGTAGTAGTAAATACCCCTGGTATATTTCTAAAAAGTCATGTATGAGTTTTAGTACGTACACGTATAGGTAAAACATCTTTTCACAGAGTATGCTGTGAACCAACAACTCATGTGCCATTGATGTGTTTGAACAAAAAGTGCTGTGGAGATGTAACATAATTAACAGAAACATTGTATTAGTGCTTTCTCTAGTTAATGAAAATTTGGGGTTGGGTGGCCTTAAGGCAATTGGGTCCAGTATAATTGGTCTCAGTAGTTTCCTTTCTTTCCTCCCCTTTCACACACTCTGTTTTAAGCTGCTTCTTTCTTCACAATGCCTTGTTACTAGTTGCAACTTTATGAATATTTGTGGTATTAAGGAAGCAGCTAAGTAGACATTTGTACAGGTAAGGTTAAATGTACTAGGTATTTGAATTCTTATTTTCTGTGCTAGGTACAGACGATGCAGTGAAACAGAAGAGTCCCTGCCTTTGATGAGGTCACATTCTAATGAGGATTGCTAACATGGCAGGTGTAAGTCCTAGGAAGAAAAATAAGTAAGAGGATAGAAGGTGATATAGGGGCAGGAGTGCTATTTTGTAGAGTGCTCAGAGAAGTTCTCTGGATATTCAGGTCTCTGTTCTTTTCTCTACAATTTGAAATCAGAAATAGATTAAAGTACCATTTATTTACCAAAAGCATACTCAGTGCCTACTAGGTGTAAAGAACTGGGCTCAGTTTTGTGAGGGATCTCAGTAGGGAACTAAACACTATTTATACTTGAAGACCTTTAAATATTCGTTTTCCTCAGCAGACTACAAGCTCCCTGAAGGCAAGAATCAGGACTTTTTGTCTGTCTATATTAGGATGGTTCATAATAGTGTTTGGTTGGATAAAGGGAACTTTTTCTCAATTGTATCACATGACAGGTGGTGACCAGTGAGTCACTGTTGCTAGGTTGACCTCACAATATTGCCTAACATAACAGGTTATTGCTCTGGCTAGAGCAGAGTTGAAAGGAAATGATGGTAGCAAGAGGGAAAGGTAGGTTAAATTAAGTTGTATTTATTCACTGTATGATATATTTATTAATTTTAAGTTATAAAAGAGGTAAGACACCAGGTGTTTTGGTCTGTGTGTATCAGAAATTCTTATTAAATGAATGGATAGAGGGGCTTTTTTCCTCCAACTTAGTCACAGACAGGTGGGGATCAATGAGACACTGTTGCAGGGATGACCTCTTTGTTTTACATAACAATTACCAGGTTATTTCTTTGGCTAGGGCAGAGTTAAGAAGTTGTGGGCTGAAGAGGGAAAGGTAGGTTGGGTTAAGTTGTATTCGTCACATGTGTAACTACTAACTTCAGTTGTAAAAGGAAGATAAGAGTTGGGGCTTTAAGTTCCTTGTTAGCCTTAGGCTCTGTACTTCTCTCTGTTTGCTCCTCCTCACCTCCCTTGTCCTCCTTGCTGCTTCTTTCTGCTTCTGATTATTACTTTTTCTCTATGTATACTATATTATCTTTTTTCTTATTAACTTTGATTTGCTAGTGTTTTCACAAAAGGTTCCATGCTGCGCATCGTAAATGAACTTTGAAGTGGTCACGAGAGAGAGTGGTTAGAAGAACTGATGCACAGTGTGTAAGAGCAGGAAGGTGGTATCCAGAGGACTGCCAACATGGAGTTGTCCATTTTAGTGGAGAGGGTAAAAGAGACCAGCGAGTGACCAAGGATCTGTTCATTTAGTCCCTAGGAGACATGAATGCCAGGATGGTATTTTTAGTGGGCTGTGTGTAGTCTGCAGCCTTACCCATTTAGTGACCATGCAGCCAGGTATAGGCCCGGATCAGTGGCTTCCAGTTATTTGCTTATTAGAATAAAAAAAAAAAAGTTTGTGCATTTTTAGATATATTTTTTTTAACTTTCAAAGTACCGAAGAAAAGTATGCCCAGGTTTATGAATAGTCAGCTTATTGCTGAATTAAAACAGAGAAATAGAAAAGCTCTTTACAGGGCTCTCTCAGGTAATCAGGCAGTTTCTGATTATGTAGGTCTGTCTAGCTGTAGGGGTACCATCTAGTTTAAGGATACAGCATATGGGTTTGAAAGACACCTAAGGTCATTTTAAAAATTTTTCCTCAATGTCTGATCTATAAATTTCTGAATGATGTTAATCATGAAATATTCTGTTGTAATCTTTGTGTAGGTTTATTCCAGAGCAAATGAAAAAGAGCCTTGCTGTTGGTGGTTAGCTAAAGTGAGGATGATAAAGGGTGAGGTAGGAAAATGCATATTTAACATTTTTTCCTATACTATATCTCTTTTCTAAACTCAGGTACAACAATTCAGCCTGGATTTGTATTTTAAAGAAATAAATAACTTGAGTCATTTTATTAAACTGTTTTCTCTACATGTTTAGTATGTTTCATGTGTTTCAGTTGATCAAATACAGTTTTTATATTCTCTAGAGAATTAAAAAATTGCTGAGTAGGTATAGCTTATTACTCTTACTTTAAACACTATGACCAGGAATGAATTTTATTTATTTCTCTCAGTTTTACGTGATTGAATATGCAGCATGTGATGCTACATACAACGAAATTGTCACAATTGAACGTCTACGATCAGTTAATCCCAACAAACCTGCCACAAAAGATACTTTTCATAAAATCAAATTGGACGTGCCGGAAGACTTACGACAAATGTAAGTTGATGTGCAAGAAATGCTGAGAATGTACTGGTGGTGGGCAATTAGTTTATAAGAATAAACATTTTAAAATAAGAAAAAATCAAATTTTTAATTCAGTGAAAATTGTTTGCAAAAAGTGTCCAGCTATATCACTAAAACAGCATTGCACTTGTTTAAACCTACTTGTCTGGATACCTGGCTAATGTACATTTGTTTTCTAAAATAAACTAACTTTGTTCACAGGCTTTTAAGAATTTGAACTGATTAATACAGATTTTGTCATAAATCACAAGTCAAATTCTAGACAATGAAGAAACTCCAGGTTTTTTCCCTTTTAGCTAATATTTTCAGATAAATATGTAATAACTAGAGCTAATGAAGCTTCAAAAGATCATCTCTATCTTTTTTTTTTTTTTTACAGGGACATGTTTTGGGACTGTGTGTCAGCAGGGAGACCTGCATGTGGTGTGCATGGTTGTGAGAGGTGGGGTCAGTGCTGGCACATGTTTGTGGCTGGGCTGAGGACTCTTCCTTTGTTCCTGCCTGTCCTCCCCGAAGGTTCAGTGGGATGAACAGGGAAGGTCCCAGGCCAGGAGCTGCAGGAACGGGGCAGTGGGCAAGGGCAGGCAGAGATATAGGGGCGTCTCTTCCTCCCCTATCAACTTCCCACCTCCAGGACCTCTGAATAGGAGATGGTCACAATCCCTACTTGAAGGGAATGGAGGAGTGTGAGTGTGTGTATGAGTATGTGTGTGTCTTTGGCATCCTCATTTTTTTTTAATTGTATTTTTTCTCATTCATTACCATTTAGTCCCCTTATACCTCCCTTCCCCACTGCAATCACCATACTGTTGTCCATGTCCATGAGTCCTTTTTCCCAAAGATCATCTGTATCTTGATCTGGAGTAGGGCTTAAAGACTTTTTAGTTAAGAGATTTTTAAAGATTGTATCCAAGGCCTGGCTGGCGTAGCTCAGTGGATTGAGCGCGGGCTGCGAACTAAAGCATCGCAGGTTCGATTCCCAGTCAGGGCACATGCCTGGCTTGAAGGCCGGAGCCCCCAGCAACTGCACATTGGTGTTTCTCTCTCTCTTTCTCCTCCCTTCCCTCTCTGGGAATAAATAAAAAAAAAAAACCTAAAAAAAAAAATTTAAAAATAAAAAAAAAAAAAAAAGATTGTATCCAAGGGGTATAGTAAGTTTGATTTGGGCATGCTGCACTTTAAACATTAATGTGCAGTTCAAAATGCATAGGAATCTTGTATTTTGACTATACAGATTTCATAGGCATATACATTTTTGTGCCTTCTGATTCCTGTATATTTCCTTCTCTTCCTTAAACTGGTCAGCATTTTTTCTTTTTTTTATTATTATTATTTTTTAATATTTATTTTTAGAGAGGGAAAGGAGGGAGAAAGAGAGAGAGAGAGAGAAACATCAATGTGCGGTTGCTGGGGGACATAGCCTGCAACCTAGGCATGTGCCCTGACTGGGAAGCAGTTTTTCTTTACAAAAGGAAAAGAAAACAAAATTGGGTCCCCTGTAGCTATCTCCAACAGTTTTCAACAGTTAAGATTATCACTTACTTATATTTAATTGAAATGAGGAAGTCTGCAAAGGAAGAATGGCTTTCCTAAATATGTCACTTTTGGTAATATCAGAACATCCATAATCCCTTAAGCACATAACTGTTTTTTTTTTTCCTTTCTCTATAATCTCAAATGCTTGGTTAAGTTGAGTATTTCAGAGGTTCACAGCAAAAGATCTAAACCTTTAAATAGATGTAGTATATCTTGCATAAGTCATCAAATTTGAGTCCACAATTTTAAGTACAGATCTCTCTGCATATATTTATGCCAGTAATTGATAGTCATTCATCTTAATTTCACAATGGATATTTATTTTTATTTTTAGGTGTGCCAAAGAATCGGCACATAAGGACTTTAAAAAGGCAGTTGGAGCGTTTTCTGTAACTTATGATCCAGAAAATTATCAGCTTGTCATTTTGGTGAGTGTTTTTGCCTTATTTTGGTGTTCATCATTTGGGACATTTGCTTTGATAATAATGGTGTTACTTTATGTCTTTTAGTCTGTCAATGAAGTCACCTCAAAGCGAGCACACATGCTGATTGACATGCACTTTCGGAGTCTGCGTACTAAGCTGTCTCTGATACTGAGAAATGAAGAAGCCAGTAAGCAGTTAGAGGTGTGTGGCTTTCTCTAGTGCTGCTTGTAATGCTATGTAGAAATGGTAACTGTTCAGTTACAAAACTTGAATAAGGGCAGATTGTTCTTTATTTAATGTTTGTTAGCAATTCCTTATATTTTATATTTAAAAAATTAAATCAGGCCAAACATAATCATACTAAAGTTTTCGAGCATGAGACTTTAAAATTAAGCAATAGTTATGTATATTAAGGATCTTCTAGAACTTGCTTTTACTAGAAGTTTATCAAAGCTGCTAATAAAACAAGAAAATGCTTCTTCCATATTACATGTTATCAATAAAATATCAGAGAGTATTTAAATATCAAATCATATTGTTTTCATTATGTTTATCTCTATTTAAAAGGGTATAGATCTTCATTCTAATTAGTTGTCACTCTTTAAAACTCCTGTCTTCAGATTCCTGCCAGAAGCTATTTCTCTTACTTACTGTTTCATCTCTTTTGGTGCATTTTATCTGCTTATGTTAATCCTTCAATAATTTTTATCACCATACATTTGTTTTCGTTGATAACTATCTAGTACTTCCATCCATTATCATAGGAACAAAGTTTTAAAAATAGGAGTTCCAAACTACATTCTAAGAGAGAAAATAGTCAAGGCTGTATTCTTGTAAAATCCTATGAAACTTGCCACCTTCCAATTTGATGTGTGCTTTCTAAACTCTCAGAAAGAGAGGAGACATTTGAATCTTCTGTTGGTATATCTCTTTTCACTACTTTGCTTTCCTTATGGCCACAAAGTTCTGTTAAATGAGTTTTTGCTCTCATTCTTTCTTAATGCCTTTGTGTTCATAAGTTGCTGGATTCTTTTTTTTTTTTTTTCAATATAAGATTGCTTTGAATCGCATTGATACTCAAAGTTTATGGCAGTATTTCTAGTAAATGTGCCCCTTGATTACTAAAGTATTTTTAATTGAACTACTTTTTTTTAAAGAACAAAGATATTTACTAACAGATTATGAATTTATGATGGATAAGCTTGAGAATACAAAGGAATTCTGTTCTTTTATTTATTCTTTTTACTTTTATATCTATTTTTCTTTTTTAAAAAATTACTTTAATCATTATTCAAGTACAGTTTTCTGTCCTTTACTCCCATCCCAGCTCACGCTCCCATCCCTCCCCACCTCCCTCCCATTTCCACCCCACCTAGTTTTTGTCCATGTGTCCTTTATATTTGTTCCTGCAAACCCTTCCCCTTTTCCCCTGAAATTCCCTTCCCTCTCCCCTCTGGTCACTGTCAGCCTGTTCTCTATTTCAGTGTTTTTGGTTATATTTTCCTTGTTTCTTTGTTTTGTTGTTTAGGATCCTGTTAAAGGTGAGATCATATGGTATTTGTCTTTCACTGTCTGGCTTCTTTGCTTAGCATTATGCTTTCCCGCTCTATTCATGCTGCTGCAAAGATAGGAGCTGCTTCTTTCTTTCTGCTGCATAGAATTCCATTGTGTAAATGTACCATAGTTTTTTGATCCATTCATTTACTGATGGGCATCTAGGTTGCTTCCAGCACTTGGCTATTGTAAATTGTGCTGCTGTCAACATTGGGGTGTATAGGTTCTTTTGGTTGGTGTTTCAGAGTTCTTAGGATATAATCCTAGCAGTGGAATTTCTGGGTCAAAAGGCAGATCCATTTTTAGTTTTCTGAGAAAATTCCATACTGTTTTCCATGGTGGTTGTACCAGTCTGCAGTCCCACCAACAGTGCACTAAGGGTTGGCTTTTCTCCACAACCTCTCCAACACTTGTTTTTTGTTGCTTTTTTTATGATGGCCATTCTGACTGGTGTGAAGTGGTATCTCATTGCGGTTTTAATTTGCATCTCTGATAGCTAACAATATTGAGCATCTTTTCATGTGTCTCTGGATCCTCTGTATGTCCTCCTTGGGGAAGTGTCTGTTCAAGTCCTTTGCCCATTTTTTAATTGGATTGCTTGTCTTCGTAGAGTTGAGTCATGTAAGTTCTTTATATATTTTAGAGATCAAACCCTTGTCTGAGGTAACATTATCAAATATGTTTTCCCATACAGTTGGTTCTCTTTTAATTTTAATACTGTTTTCTTTAGCCATACAGAAGCTTTGCATTTTTTTTTTTTTAAAGATTTTTTTTTATTTATTTATTTTTAGAGAGTGAAGGGAGGGAGAAAGAGAGAGAGAGAGAAACATCAATGTGCAGTTGCTGGGGGCTGTGGCCTGCAACCCAGGCATGTGCCCTGACTGGGAATCGAACCTGCGATGCTTTGATTCGCAGCCCGCGCTCAATCCACTGAGCTATGCCAGCCAGGGCCAGAAGCTTTTCATTTTGATGAGATCCCATTTGTTTATTCTTTCCTTTATGTCCCTTGCTCTAGGGGACATATCAGTAAAAATGTTGCTGTGTGTCATATCTGAGATTTTCCTGCCTATGTTCTTCTCTAGGACTTTAGTTGGTGGATTCTTTAATACTGATTATCTCATAACTTTCAGTTCAAAACAACCTCCTTACTTTTCATTGTGAGTATGATGGAAATATACTCATATGCCTCTTAGACATCTTAGACATCTAATTCTTAAATGAACTGTTATTATACCTTAGGCTTATCATATATCAGTGCATTATCAATGAAAATAATAAATTAGGTAAAGGATCCCAAACTAAAAAAAAAATTTCTTAAAAAATCTTACAAATATTTGATAAATTCTGTTAATCTAATCTACATAAAATGGTATTGTACATTTTTAATTGTAGTTTATTGGTTATGCTATTACAGTTGTCCTGATTTTTTTTCTCCCCTTTGTTCCCCTCAGAGCAACATTCCCTGCCCCCTTCATTCATGTCCTTGGGTTGTACACATAACTTCTTTGGCTTTTCCTTTCCCTAAACTATTCTTAACCTCCCCCTGTCTATATTATACCTACCAATTATGTTGCTTATTCCCCTACCTTTTCCCCCAATATCCCCGCGTCGCCCTCCATGGGTTATCTCCATGTGATTTCCATTCCTGTGATTCTGCTTCTGTTCTAGTTGTTTCCTTAGTTTGTTTTTGTTTTTGTTTTTTAGGTTCAATTTTTGATAGGTGTGAGTTTGTTGTCATTTTACTGTTCTTAGTTTTGAGCTTCTTTTTCTTAAATAAGTCCCTTTAAAATTTTATATAATAAGGGCTTGGTGATGATGAACTCCTTTAGCTTGACCTGATATGAGAAACATTTTATCTGCTCTTCCAATCCAAATGAAAGCTTTGCTGGATAGAGTGATCTGGGATGTAGGTCCTTGCCTTTCATGACATGGAATACTTCTTTCCAGCCCCTTCTTGCCTGCAAGGTTTCTTTTGAGAAATCAGCTGGTAGTCTTATGGGCACTCCTTTGTAGGTAACTGTCTCCTTTTCTCTTGCTGCTTTGAAGACTCTCTTCGTCTTTAATCTTATGTAATGTAATGATGATGTTCCTTAGTGTGTTCCTCCTTGGGTCCAACTTCTTTGGGACTCTCTGGGCTTCCTGGACTTCCTGGAAGTCTATTTCCTTCACCAGATTGGGGAAGTTCTCCTTCATTATTTCTTCAAATAAGTTTTCAATTTCTTGCTCTTCCATTTCTCCTTCTGGCACCCCTATGATTCAGATGTTGGGATTTTTAAAGTTGTCCCAGAGGTTCCTAAGCCTGTCCTTTTTTTTTTTTGAATTCTTGCTTCATTCTGTTCTAGTAGAATGTTTCTTCCTTCTGGTCCAAATCCTTGATTTGAGTCTCAGTTTCCTTCCTTTCAGTGTTGGTTCTCTGTGTATTTTCTTCTTCATTTCACTTGTCACATCCTTCACTTTTTCCTCTATTTTGCGTCCACACTCAATCATTTCTCTAAGTGTCCTCATTATCAGTGTTTTGAACTGTGTATCTGATAGGTTGGCTCTCTTTTCATCATGTAGTTCTAGTTTTGGAGTTTTAACTGTTCTTTCATTTAGGCCAAATGTCTTTGACTTAGCACACCTGCCGTGTTGTAATGGGTGGAGCCATAGTTATTGGCCAGGGCGTGGCAACCCAAGTCTCACTGTATTGTGACAGTGTATGTGGGGGAGGGGAGGGGACTGAGAGGAAACAAGGCTGCTTGCTGGGATCTCAGTAGGCTTTCAGACACTTCCTTTACTACCCACAAGTGAATTGGGCCTTTCTGGTGCTGATTCCCAGATGGGTGGGTTTGTGTACATTCTATGACCCTGTGGGTCTCTGCCACAAACTTGCCTATGAGACTGGAAATTTCTCCTGCTGTCGCAAACCCCACAGGTTTTTACAGTCAGAGGTTTTGAGACTTTCTTTTCCTGCACTAGAACTCTGGTTTGCGCAGTCTGTGTCGTCCCCCAGTTGTTCCTCCCAGTTTATCCGCATGCAAATGTCCTACAGCTGCCACCTTGCTGCGTGTCTTCTGTACCCTGGCTGCCCATCTCTGTTGTTCCTACTAGTCTGAATGAATATTTTTTCCTTAACTCCTTGGTTGTTGGACTTCCATACAGTTCGATTTTGTCACAGTTTGGGTTTTTGTTTTTAATTTGTTGTTATCCTTCTTTTGGTTGTGTAAGGAGGCAAAATGTATCTACCTATACCTACATCTTGGCCGGAAGTCAGATATTATACATTTAAAATTCTTTATGGTAATTATACTCATTTAAATTATCATGTATGCTGAGTGAGGAACTAGTATGCATGCCTGTCTTCACTATTAATATAATAAAGAGATACACACATTCAGATAAGAAATTTTCATTTTTCAACATTAGCCACTAATATATTTGGGTTTCATTAGTGGCATGTTAGGACTAAATATTAAATTATGATAATATTGTTTAAAGGGAATGGTTATCCACAAGTTATGGGTGTTTAACTTAGTTTATAGTCATCAGTGAATATCTGAAAGATTCCATCATAGTTGCAGATCCAGGTCACAAAGTCTTACACACTCTTACCTCATTTTAGGTGGCAGGAGCATATGCAAGATAAGTTGTAAATCTTTCACATTCTTTAATTATTCAATTTAATTACTGTACAAACATTTTTTATTGTTTTCAAGTACAGTTGTTTCCATTTTACCCCCAAGGCTCTCCCCTGCCACACCAAACCCCACCTCCCACCCTCAATCTTACTCCCCTTTGGTTTGTCCATGAGTCCTTTATATATGTTCCTTCATGACCCTTCTTCCCCTTTGATCTCCTGTTATCCCCTCCCCCCTCTCCTCTAGTTACTGTCAGTTTTTTTTTCTTTATTTCAATGTCTCTGGTTATATTGTTGCTTCTTTGTTTTGTTGATTAGGTCCTACTATATAGGGGAGATCATATGGTATTTATCGATACATTTAAAAACTTATTTTAGCATATATATTATTTTATTTTTAAGTATACTTTACTGATTATACTATTACAGTTCTCCCAATTTTTCCCCTTTATCCTCCCTCGCCCCCTGTACCCCCCAACCCTCCAGCATTCCCCCCTTAGTTCATATTCATGGGTTGTACTTCTAAGTTCTTTGGCTTCTCTGTTTCCTATACCATTCTTAACCTCTCCCCATCTATTTTATGCCTACTAATTATTCTCTGTACCTTTGTCCCCGTTCTTCTCCTCCCCCTCCCCACTGAAAACCCTCCAAGTGATTTCTATTTCTCTGGTCCTGTTCCTGTTCTAGTTGTTTTCTTAGTATTTGTTTTCCTTGGGTTTTTTTTTAGGTTTATTTGTTGATAGTTGTGAGTTTGTTGTCATTTTGCTGTTAATAGTTTTTGATCATCTTCAATTTCTTAAATAAGTTTCTTTATCATTTTATATCATAAGAGCTTGGTGATCATGAAATCCTTTAACTTGACCTTATCTGGGAAGCACTTTATCTGCCTTTCCATTCTAAATGATAGCTTTGCTGGATAGAGTCATCTTGGATATAGGTCCTTGCCTGTCATGACTTAGAATACTTCTTTCCAGTCCTTTCTTGCCTGCAAGGTTTCTTTTGAGAAATCAGCTGATAGCCTTATGGGTACTCCTTTGTAGGTAACTATCTTCTTTCCTCTTGCTACTTTTAAGATTCTCTCTTTGTCTTTAATGTTGGGTAACTTAATGATGATGTGCCTTGGTGTGTTCCTCATTGAGTCCAACTTCTTTGGGACTCTCTGGGCTTCCTGGACTTCCTAGAAGTCTATTTCCTTCACCAGATTGGGGAAGTTTTCTGTCATTATTGCTCAAATAAGTTCTCAATGTCTTGCTGTTGTTCTTCTCCTTCTGACACACCTATAATTCAGATATTGGAATGTTTAAAGTTGTCCTGCAGGTTCCTAAGTCTGTCTTCACTTTTTTGAATTCTCATTTCTTCATTCTGTTCCAGTTGGATATTTATGTCTTCCTTTTGTTCCAAATCGTTCCAGTCCTGTCACTGTTGGTTCCCTGAATATTTTGCTTTATTTCACTTTGGGTATCCTTCCTTCATTCTTCCATTTTTTGCACAAGCTCAATCACTTCTGTGAGCATCTTGATTACTAATGTTTTGAATTGCATATCAGATAGGTTGTTTATCTCCTCATAGCGTAGCTTTTATCTGGAGTTTTGCTCTGTTTGTTCATTTGGGCTATATTTCTTTGCCTCAGCATCCTGTTAAGTTGTAAGGGGGCAGGGCCTTAGGTATTCTCCAGGGCAGGACATGCCTCTTTGATGTGTTGTGGTGCTGTCAGGGAGGGGTCAAAGAGGGAACAAATGGCTTGCTTACTGGGCTCTAGCCCCACTTTTCAACAAACTCTACTGTGAGACCAGGAGTGAGTTCCACCGTGGCAACCCCTACTATAGTCCACAGTCAGCTCTGAGTCTCAGTTCAGCCAGCCCTGCCCTCACGGTCTGCTGCCTCGCTGCGGGTTCTCTGTGCCAGCCCCATCCACACAGTCTGCCCCTTTATCCCAGGTTCTCTCTGTCTGCTGGTCTGCCTGTCTCCCTCCTACCAGTTGGTTGAATGTTTCTTTAATTCCGTGGTTGTTGGAGTTCCATGCAGTTTGATTTTCTGGCACTTGTGGTTCTTTATTGTTTTTAGATTGGTTGTTATCCTCCTTTTGGTTCTGCAAGGAAGTGAAAGGTTTCTACCTACACCTCCATCTTAGCCGGAACTCCTAAAAACTTAGAGATCAAACCATTGTCCAAGGTATCATTGGCAAATGTATTTTCCCATACATTTGGTTCCCTTTTCATTAGATGTTTTCTTTAGATGTGCAAAAGCTTTTAATTTTGATGAAGTCCTGTTTGTTTATTCTTTCCTTTATGTTCCTTGCTCTAGGGGACGTATCAGTGAAAATATTGCTACGTGGAATATCTGAGGTTTCCTGCCTATGTTCTCCTCTAGGACTTTTTGGTGTCGTGACTTATATTTAAGTCTTTTATCCACCTTGAATTTATTTTGTGTTGGTGTAAGTTGGTGCTCGAGTTTCATTTTTTGCATGTAGCTGTCCACCTCTCCCAACACCATCTGTTGAAGAAGTTATTTTTACTCCATTTTGTGCTTCTGCCCTTTCTGTTGAATATTAATTGACCATAGAGACATGGGTTTATTTCTGGGCTCTATCCTCTGTTCCATTCATCTGTTTCTGTTCTTATGCTAGTACCAGACTATTTTTTTTATTACAGTGGCATTTTTATATACTTTGATATTGGGTATTGTGATCTCTCCTACTTAGTACTTCATTCTCAGAATTGATGCAGCTGTTCGAGGTTTTTTATGGTTCTGTATAAATTTTTGAAATGTATGTTCTATATCTGAAGTATGTCATTGGCATTTTAATAGGAATTGCCTTGAATATATAAACTGCTTTGGATATTTTGGACATTTTGATGATGTTTATTCTTCCACTCCATGAACATGGTATATGTTTCCATTTATTTGTGTCTTCCTCAATATCTTTCTTCTATCTTCTGTAGTTTTCTGAGTACACATCTTTTATATCCTTGGTTAGGTTTATTCCTAGGTACTTTATTTTTCTTGTTGCTATAGCAAATGGGATTTTTCCTCCTGATTTCTATTTCTGACATTTCATTATTTGTGTACAAAAATGGCTTAGATTTCTAAATATTGACTTTGTAACGTGCTGTTTGGCCAAAAACACTTACTAGGTTAAGAAGATTTTTGGTGGAGTCTATAGGGTTTTCTATTTACACTATCATGTCATCTGTAATCAGTGACAGTTCTACTTTGTCCTTTCCAATTTGGATGCCTTTTATTTCTTTATCTCATCTGATCTCTGTGGGTAGAACTTCCATTGCTATGTGGAATATAAGTGGTGAGAGTGGACATCTTGTTAAAGTCTTGTTCCTGACCTTAGTGGGAAAACTTTTAGTTTTTGCCCATTGAGTATGATATTGGCTGTATGTTTCTCCTGTATGGCCCTTATGTTGCAGAATGCTCCCTCTACTTCCACTTTGCTGAGTATCTTTATCACAAATAGGTGCTTTACCTTATAAAATGTTTTTTTGCCTCTGTTGATATGATCATGTGATTTTTGTCTTTTCTTTTGTTTATATGATGCATTACATTTATTAATTTGGGGATATTGTACCATCCTTGCATGCCTGGGATGAATCCCACTTGATCATGATGTGTGATCTTTTTAATATATTGCTGGATGCAGTTTGCCAATATTTCGTTGAGGGTTTTTCATCTTTGTTCATCGATACTGGCCTGTAGTGTTCTTTCATTCTCCTGTCTATATCTGGTTTTCAGATTAGGGTGATGCTGGCTTCATGAAAAGAGTTTGGAAGTCTCCCCTGTTCTTGGAGTTTTGGGAATAGTCTGAGAAGGATAGGGGTTAGCTCTTAATTAAATATTTTGTGAAATTCTCCTGTGAAACTGACTGGTCCAGGGCTTTTGTGTGCTGGGGCTGTTTTCATTAGTGCTTCAATTTCACCAGCTGACATCAGTCTGTTCAGGTTTTCTGCTGCTTTTTGATTCAGTTTGCAAGATTATATGTTTTTAGATAATGGTTCATTTCAACCATGTTTTCAAATTTCTTGTCATACATTTCTTCATAGTAATTTCTTACAACCCTCTGTATTTCTGCTTGATCAGTTGTAATTTCCCCTTTTTCATTTCTGATTGTGTTTATTTGGGTCCTCTCTGTGTTTTTCTTGATGAGTCTGGTGAAAGCCTTGTTGGTTTTGTTTATCTTTTCAGACAACCAGCTCCTGGATTTATTGATCCTTAGAATTGTTCTTTTAGTTCTATATCATTTAATTGTGCTGTGATAATGATTATTTCCTTCATTCTACTTGCTCTAGGCTATGTTTATTCTACTTCTTACACTGGAGGAACACCGCAAGTGGAGATAGTGTTAGGTTTTGTTTTTGTTTTTGTTTTGAAATATTTCTGTCTTTTTTATATAGGCCTGTATCGCTATGAATTACTCTCTTAGGACTGCCTTCACTGTGTCCCATAGATTTTGGAATGTTGTGAATTCATTTTCATTTGTTTCCAGAAACTTTTCAATTTCTTCCCTAATTTCATTCTTGACGCCTTCATTGCTTAATAGCATGCTATTCAGTCTCCATGAGTTTGAGTGTTTTTGAGTTTTTCCCTTGAGGTTGGTTTCTAGTTTCAGTTTCTTGTGGTCAGAGAAAATGCTTGATATGATTTCAGTTTTCTTGAATTTGTTGAGGCTTGTTTTGTGTCCTATCATGTGGTCTATCTTTGAAAATATTCCATGTGCAATTCAAAAGAATGTCCATTTTGCTTCTTTGTGATAAAAGGTTCTATGTATCAGTTAAGTCCATTCGGTCTAGGGCATTGTTCAGTGTTGCAATATCCTTGTTGATATTTTGTTTGGAAGATCTATCCATTGTTGATAGCAGGGTATGAAAATCTCCTACTGTAAATGTGTTGCTTTCTGTATATTTCTTGAAGTCTTCTAAGATTTTCCTTATGTTTTTGGGTGTGTTGCAGGCATACCTGTTTATAATTTTTATGCCTTTTTGATGGATTCTTCCCTTGAGTATTATGAAGTATCGTTCTGTGTCTCTTTTTATGACACTTGTTTTGAAGTCTATTTTGTCTGATATAAGTTTTGCTACCCAAGCTTTTTTTTCCTGTGCATTTGCCTTGAATATTTTTTCCCAACTCTTCACTTTCAGTCTGTAGAGGTCTTTTATTTTTGGTGGGTCTCTTGTAGGTAGCATATGTGTAGGTCATGTTTTCTTATCCGTTTAGCTACCCTGTGTCTTTTGATTGGAGCATTTAATGCATTAGCATTTAAGATTATTATTGATAGGTACTTATTCATTGTCATTTTTTCCCTATGTACCAGAGTTCCTGTCTGTTTCACTGCTTTACTTCCTCTTTTTCTTTTTAATATATTTTATTGATTATGCTATTACAGTTGTCCCATTACCCTGCTTCATGCCCCTCTACCCTGTACACCCTCTCCTAACCACATTCCCCCACTTTAGTTCATGTCCATGTGTCATAAATACTTTAGCTTCTACATTTCCCATACTATTCTTGCCCTCCCCCTGTCTATATTCTACCTACCATCTATGCTACTTATTCTCTGTACCTCTTCCCCCTTTCTCCTCCTCCCACTCCCCTGTTGCTAACCCTCCATGTGATCTCCATTTCTGTGGTTCTGTTCCTGTTCTAGTTGTTTGCTTAGTTTCTTTTTGTTTTTGTTTTCGGTGTGGTTGTTAATAATTGTGAGTTTGCTGTCATTTTACTATACATGTTTTTTTATCTTCTTTTTCTTAGATAAGTCCCTTTAACATTTCATGTAATAAGGGCTTGGTGATGATGAACTCCTTGAACTTGACCTGATATGAGAAGCACTTTATCTACCCTTCCATTCTAAATGAAAGCTTTGCTGGATAGAGCAATCTGGAATGTAGGTCCTTGCCTTTCAGGACTTGGAATACTTCTTTCCAGCCCCTTCTTGTGTGTAAGGTCTCTTTTGAGAAATCAGCTGACAGTCTGATGGGAACTCCTTTGTAGGTTACTGTCTCCTTGTCTCTTGCTGCTTTTAGGATTCTGTCCTTCATTTTTACCTTGGTTAATGTAATTATGATGTGCCTTGGTGTGTTCCTCCTTGGGTCCAACTTCTTTGGGAGTCTGAGCTTCCTGGACTTCCTGGAAGTCTATTTCCTTTGCCAGATTGGGGAATTTCTCCTTTATTATTTGTTCAAATAAGTTTTCCACTTGTTGCTTTTCCTCTTCCCCTTCTGGTACCTCTATAATTCAGACATTGGATCATTTAAAGATGTCCTGGAGGTTCCTAAGCCTCTCCTCATTTTTTTTTGAATTCTTATTTCGTTATTCTTTTCTGATTGTATGTTTTTTCTTCTTTCTTGTCCACTCCATTGATGTGAGGCCCAGCTTTCATTCCATCACTATTGGTTCCCTGTGCATTTTCCTTCATTTCCCTTATTGTAGCCTGCATTTGTTCATCTAATTTATGACCAAAATCAACCAATTCTGTGACCATCCTGATCATCAGTGCTTTGAACTGTGCATCTGATAGTTTGGCTATCTCTTGGTCGCTTAAAAGTACTGGTTCTGGGGATTTCAGTTCTGTTTGAGCCATCCTTTTTTTCCCTTTGGTCTGGTCGCACCTGTTACATATAAGGGGCGGAGACTTAGGTGTTCACCAGGGCGGTGCACCTCAGTCTCTGTGTTGTGATGCTGTATGTGGGGGCGGGGTCCGAGGGGGAACAATGGCACCTGCTCCGCTCTCTTTCAGACCTCAGTCCCTTCTGCCGCTTCCTCCAAGCAAACTGGGTCTCTCTGGTGCCAATTCCCATGTGGGTGGGCTTGTGCACCCTGTGGGACTTTGCAATGACCTCTCCTGTGAGACTGGAAGTCTCCCTGCGCTTCAACCCCCACGAGAGTTTTCAGTCAGTGCCCCAAGGCTCTATTTCCCAGCGCTGGAATCCTGGGTTGCGCCGCGCAATGCCTTGCTTCACAATTCCTGGCTCGGTGGGTCTGCCAGTTTCCGCCCCTCGGCCTGGGTCTGCCAGCTGCCACTTGTATGCTCAGGGTCTGCCTGCTGCGTTCCTGCACGCCTTGAATGCCTTTTATGCCCAGTCCTACATTCTCTGCTCTCCACACCATGACCCCTGTCCAGCTGCCCGACTCTGCCCCTCCTACTGGTCTGGATGGAGGTGTCTGCTTTAACTGCTTGGTTGTCTGACTTCCGTACGGTTCAATTTTCTGTCAGTTCTGATTGTTATTCTGTTTCTAAATTGTTGTTGTCCCTATCTTGGTTGTGCGAGGAGGCACAGTGTGTCTACCTATGCCTCCATCTTGGCGGGAGTCCTCTTCCTCTTCTTAAAGCAGCCCCTTTAGCATATGTTGCAGTACTAGTTTGGTAGAGCTGTATTCTTTTAGCCTTCTTTTGTCTGGGAAACTCCTTATTTCACCTTCCATTTTAATTGAGATGCTTGCTGGCTGGAGTAGTCTTGGTTTAGGGCTTTGCCTTTCTTTACTTGGAGTATTTCTTGCTATTTCCTTCTGGCTTGTTGTGTTTCTGTTTACAAATCAGCTGCTAGCCTTATCAGAGCTCCCTTGTATATTACCGTACTTCCTGTTTCCCCCTTGCTGCCTTTAACATTCTCTCTTTTTCTTTAAAATTTGTCATTTAAATTATGATGTGTCTTGGAGTGGGCCTCTTTGTGTTCATCTTGATTGGGTCCCTCTGTGCTTCCTGTAATTGGCATGGCTTTCCCCCTGTCTGGCTTAGCAAAATTTTCTGTCACTATTTTTTCAAACAGGTTTTCTATCCTTTGCTCCTTTTCTTCTCCTTCTGGGATTGTTATGATTCAAATTTGTTGCATTTCATGTTGTCCTGAAGTTCCTTAAAGCTGTCTTCATATTTCTTGAGTCTTTTTTTGTGCAGCTGGTCTATGTTGTATTTCTTTCTACCTTGTCTTCCAGCTTAGTAATTCAGTCCTCTGCTTCATGCAGGCTGATTATAATTCTTTCTAGTGTATTTTTTTAAAGATATTGGATTCTTCATTTCTTTCTAGTTCTTTTTTTAGTTTCCAGTTCCTTTTTCATACTGTTGTAGTTCATACTCAGTTCCTTTTAGTTGTCAGGAAGTTCTTTGAGTATCCTTATAACCATTCTTTTGAATTCTTTATCTGTTAGTTTGCTTGCTTCCATTTCATTTAGCTCTTTTACTGGGGATTCTTTCATTCCTTTCCATTGTGGGTTCTTATTTTGTCTTCCCATTTTAGGTGTCACTTTCTGTTCGTTTCTGTGATTCCAGATATTCTTCTTCGCCAGCTGTCTTCATAGGGTGAACTTCTGTGGTAGGAATTCTGTGCGTGGGACTCAGTTTTGCGGTCTCTTTGATCTCCTTGTGTGGATGCTGCAGGGTTGCCCTTTCTTTGTTTGTGTGTTCTCTTGTTGTACTTGGGCTTTACCTGTTGCTGGCTTCTTTGTTGATGGGTTCTCTCTTCCATCAGGTTTACTAGTATTCGCCACTCCCACCTTGTTTTGTACGCTGTTGTGCAGGTGTTGGTTAACAAAGCAGTATAACCAGACCACCAAACCTACACCAGCAAAAAAACCCCTCCTATCACAACAACTGTTTCAACCACAATTGAACTAAGATTAATAAAGGTGAAGGGAGATTGTGGATATTATAAAAGATGACAAAGGGAATATGAGATGACTGAAAGAGGGAAAATTGTTTTTTTGTGATAAGAGGGGGAATTGGTAAGAGTTGGGATGGAAGTGATGTGAAGAAAGGGAGAGAACAAAATTTATAACATAAGTAAAACATGAAAGGATGGTGGAAACAATGGGGTAAATAAGAGGGAAAAGGAGTGTACTATGAGGGTTGAAGTAAAATTGAAAATATACTGGACCAAGGGGAGCAAAATTGCAGAAAAACCACAGCAGCAAATGCTGAATGAAGTTTAATAATAGTTGAAACAGGAATAAGAATATTGTAGAAATGCAGAAACTGTATATGAGATCTCTACAGTAAAGAAAAATGATTATTAGAGCCTGGGGGAAGCAAAGTAAAAAGAGTAAGGAGTAAAGCCCAGTTTGAGAGAGGGGAAATAAAGAAAGAAAAGAAAAGGAAAACAATAGGGAAAGAGAAAACAATGAAATAAAAATTCCTTACTCAACTGATCATTGGCAGGGCAAAGATGATTTGGAGTAAAGACAGCGGGAGAATATTCTGTAGGATTTAAAGTACCAAGTACAGAACAAATATCAGCCAGTGACCACTGCCCCAGCCAGCAACTGCCATCCCAGGCAGCGTACACCACTGGCTGTGTGTTTCTTACTGCTTCTTTATCTCCCCAGTGACTTTACATATCCAGGTCTCTCCTGTCTCAGGTCTGGGACTTCCCCACCTTGGGAGGGGAGAGAGGCAGTAGGCTGCTGTCACTGACCTGACTCTACTCCAATGCCTCCATGGCTGTTGCAGTTTTTGGTGTATGGCTCAAGGACCTTCCCATCAGCCTACAAAATCTCCTTACTGCCCATTTTTAAGCATCCTCTGCACAATTTGGCTTTCAGAATTCATATCAGCTGGGATTCTGTTGGCTGTTCCCTCTCTTCTTCGGAAGATTGGCTAGGTGTCCCATTTGGGTACACGAGCAAATAGGCTCAACTCCCATCTGCCTTGCTGCCATCTTCCTCCCCATCACCCTGTACCAACAGTTTTTATGAATCCCTTTCCTCAGGTTGGGAGATGAGGGTGGAGGATGTCATTGTAATGTTATAACTACAGCAAAGAGATGTCTGGGCCACAGTATCTAGTAATAAGTTATATAAATGGCATTGTTTCCAGAATATCTATCACTATATCTATATCTGATATACCTGTACAGATACATACACACACACACACTTATGCAGGTGTGTGTGTGTGTGTATTAATATCCTTTAATAAAAATGAAGTTAATGCAATTTTTTTAGAGATGGTATTCATTTATTAATTTATTTTTACTTAAAAAACATGGTGTCTTTCAGACTTAGTGAACTGGTTTTTATTTGGGAACATTTGATTGGCTTCCTAATCACTATGATGTTGATGTCATTGGTTAACTAAGTCAGCCTTGCAAATAAATACATTTTCAAAAGTACGTTGGAAAATTGTCAACAAGCCCTTTCCTATTAACAAAAATATATCAAATAGCATAGACCTTCAGTAATAAAAAGAGCTTATGCTGTGTGTGGGTATTATTTTCTAAAACTTGGGACTTTCCAACTGAAACTAATTTATAGGCCTCTGGTATACAGGGTCAAGATCATTTACATGGCTGGCTTAAATGCAGTTGTTTCAGTAGTTGATAAAGCATATTAATCAGATATACATTTCTCTTCAGAGTTCAAGGCAGCTTGCTTCAAGATTTCATGAACAATTTATTGTACGAGAAGATCTGATGGGTCTAGCTATTGGTACTCATGGTGCTAATATTCAGCAAGCTAGAAAAGTACCTGGGGTCACTGCTATCGATCTAGATGAAGATACCTGTACATTTCATATTTATGGAGAGGTAAATATTTGACTAAACAGTTTTTTCCCCCTAAAATAAAAGCTAGTGTTTCCGATGACTCATATTTTGGCTTACACCTTTTTCCCCTTTCTAATAGGATCAGGATGCAGTGAAAAAGGCTAGAAGCTTTCTTGAATTTGCTGAAGATGTCATACAAGTTCCAAGGAACTTAGTAGGTAAGTCAGAAATTGCTGTTGGCATACACTGAAAATACAAAAGTTATGTAAATTCTTTACAACTATATGATTTCTTTTGTCCCCCTAGATGTGCAGATTTTATTTTTTTATTGTTGTGTAATTACAGTTGTCCCCATTTTTCCCCCATTACTCTTCTCTTCCCAACCCTCTTCCCACATTCAGTCCTCCCCCTCCCATTGTCCTTTTCCATCAGTCCTTTATACATGTTTCTTGACTTGACCCTTCCATTTTAACTTACTTAATTGAAGCTTAATCTTTGAAATACAGTCTGTTGCTACAGCGTACAACAAATATTTGGTAAATATAATACTTAAAGATTACATTTAGAAAGTATACAAGATATAATTCAACCCTACTTGTGCCAAGAGAGGTACATTTTGCATAGCCTCTTCATTGTACCTTTTATGTATATTAAAATTGAAAACATGTTTTTCAAAATAAATGGCATTTGAGGGCCTTTATAATTTGGAGTAGGTTGATATTTGATACCTTTAATGGAGCTAATAGCATTCTTAATTATCTCAGAGTTGATAATCTGAATGTAGGTTACTTAAATGTAGTAACTTTCAAAGCTGTAACTCCAAATGTCTCTGGGGCTTTCTACAACCTGAATGGTAATGTTTTCCCCACCTATCCCCCATTCTCCTCCAGTTTTGCAACCCTTAGCTTGTGTTCTGTGTCTGTGGGTCTGTTTATGTTTTGTTTTGTTTTTGTTTTCTTTAGATTCCATATATAAGTGAAATTATGCAGTATTTGTCCTTCTCTAACTTATTTCACTTAGCATAATACCCTCTAGGTCCATATATGTTGTCGCAAATATAACAAGATACCATTCTTTTTAACAACTGAGTAATATTTAATTTGTGTGTGTGTGTGACATGAATATTTATCCATTCATTTATCAATAGAAACTTAGGTTGCTTTCATATCTTAGCTGTTGTAAATAATGCTGCAGTGAAAATAGGGGTGCATATATCTTTTTGAATTAGTGTTTTGTTTTGTTTTCAGATAAATACCCAGAAGTGGTATTGCCGGGTCATAAGGCACTTTGATTTTTAATTTTTTGTGGAAATTCTATATTGTTTTCCACAGTGGCTACACCAGTCTGCATAACCACCAACAGTGCACTAGGGTTCTCCTTTCTTCACATGTGCAGTAACACTTCTTTGTTGATTTTTTGATGAGAGCCATTCTCACAGATGTGAGGTGATATCTTACTGTGGTTTGGATTTGCATTTTTCTGATAATTAGAGATGTTGAACATCTTTTCATACGATTGTTAGTCATTTACATGTCCTCTTTAGAGAAACCTGTTGGTCTTCTGCTCATTTTTTAATTGGATTTTTCATATTTTGATGGTAGGTTGGATGAGTCTCTTATATATTGTGGATATTAGCCCTTATCAGATATATCATTTGCAAATAACTTCTCCCATTCAGTAGGTTGTCTTTTCATTTTCTTGATGGTTTTCTTAGCCATCAATGGTCATTCTTCATTTTTACTTGTTGACTGTTGTTTCATGACCATGATGAGTACCAGCAACTACCTAGGAACTCTTCACTAATACTCTCAAACACTGCAGATATCTTTAGTAGAATGTATCAAGGTACAGTTTTATCAAGAACACTACCTATGTTTTTAATATATAAATAAAATTTGGACTATACCGTTTTTTAAACTTTATATCATGACTAATTATAAAAAGTAAGTCATACCCTTTGGAAAGTTTAAAAATGAAAAAAATAAGGATGTCCTATACATTTCATTCACAGTTTCCATCCTATTTAGTCTGCTTTTTGTCAGCATAAAATTATAACCATCTTCCTATACCATTTAAAAAACACTTGGAACAATATTTTTCTCCAAAGAAAATTAGTTGTATTGAAGAAACAGTATAAGTACTAGTGAAGTAATATATAATTATTCACTCAAGTATATACTACAAACAACTAAAGAACATAACTATGTAACATTATTGAGGTAACTTGCACGGTAGTTGTGCACACTACCTGATTACCTCAGAGGGGTGTTATGAATGGAATTTATTTTTCTCTTTTTTACAGTTTGTCAAGCAATATTTAACAATTAGAAACTTACTGTGTGAAATTCATTAAAGTTCATTTTGGATATAGCATGATGATGGGGAGAAGTTCTCAGGTATTGTAGTTGGATCTAGCTTTCAATCTTATTTCACTTATTGGTAGCTATTTGACCTTAGCAACTGACATAGCCCTCCTGACTTTTTCTTTCCTGACCTCTAAAACAAATGTGGTAATAGTATCCACCACACAGGGGTCTTCTGATTAAGTAGGAATATTTAGATAGCTAGGTATCAGTATATAGATATATATTACTTAAGCTGTGGGCATAGTAGGGGACCCTAAATGTTAGTTCTTTTTCCGTACCCTTGTTCAAAACAATTCCATCCAGTTCAGTAGAGTAGAATGATACTAAACTGTCCATTGGGATTTTGAAATAACTATGGAATGTAGAATTGTACTATTTGCTATTAAACATAGAAGCAACCTGTGATCTTAGAGAAGAGGGTTCCAGAACTGACCTTTCACCAGAAAACCTGCTGATGGACAATCAGCCTGATTTTTGTTTTCCTTCTAGTTAGTAAAATGAGATTATCTACTTCAACACTAAGAATGTTAGGAGTTTTCAGAAATCATTCTTATATAGTATGATTTGGCAGGTCAGATCTTTGGGAGGTGTCTAATAAGTATTGCATTGATGCGGATCCTGGCCAGCAGGATCTGTGTGTATTGTGGTTGCTATGAACAAATACACACAGACAACAGAAGTCCTGTGAAGAAAAAGGGACAGCATGGCCGCTCTCTAAGAGAGAGAGAGAGAGAGAGACCCAGCCCCTGCCTAGACAGGCTTTTATTGCTTTTTTGGGTACAGTACATGGAGGATGGTCATCATTTACTATGCACAAGTTTACTGCAGGTGATTACCTTTTACAGATAACAAAGGAAAGAATGTTGCTAATTACTTTAAAGAGAAGGATGTTACAGATCAAGGGGAAAAGTAGTTGAACTGGTTGCACTCCATACTTGGGAGGTTTAGCACAGACTTGAAGAAGTTACAGTAAGCCCTTGCTGCCTCAATTCAGGGTGAGGGAGTTTTAGCAAAAGCAAGTCTCATAGCAGTCTAGGTACAATGCAGGCCTGGTTCCCTACAGGAGAACCTATCTGTGGGCATACCCCCTGTGTGCCGGGACCTTGCTCCGCACTGGTTTTCCACGTGGTGGCTGAGCTACATTCCCACAACACACAGAACAGCTCCCTATAATGTATGAGTTTTCTTGGAGACTCACAATATGATTTAGGATCTCTTTATTTTTTACAAACCCTTAATATGTACAGTGATTTTGCTTTCTTTTCTAAGTATTTGCTTGTTCTTCACACACTTTGACAGTGAATTGGTTTAATTTTCCATCAGCCATAGTTAACACACAGTACTTAGGATAGTTCAGATATTAATAGAAATGTGCCAAAATCTCAATTTTTTTGCTAACTCATTTAGAGCTTTATTCAAATCATCATTAATTTATGAAAATATGTTTTGTAGATTGAAAACAAACTAGGAAGACTCTGTGTAACTTCTCTACTCCCCCCATTCCTTTACATTTTTGTTTTTTCCTTTTTTAAATTTTCATGTAGATTTTATTTTTTATTTTATTGTTATTTCAAATCTCACCTTGCAACCTTCTTTTGTCTTACTCCACTTTGCCTTCTTCCTGCCTTTATTTTCACTGTAAATACTATTTTCCCCATGCTATGCATTGCTACTATTCCTTATTCTTACTATTTGTCCTCCCTCTGTTCTCTCAAAAGCATTCTTTCTCCGTTAGCTCACATTCTTCTTCCCCTTATTATAGTATTCTTTTTTTAGTTGCTGTTTAAGTACAATTGTCTCCATTTCCCCCCCACCACCCTAGCCAATCCCACTTCCCACCTTTAATCCTACCCTCCTTTGGTTTTGTCCATGTGTCCTTTATGGAGGTTCCTGACAACCCTTCCCCCTTGTTCCCCCATTATCTCTTCCCACCTCCCATCTGGTTAATATCAGTTTGTTCTTAATTTCAATGTCTCTGGTTATATTTTGCTTGCTTGTTTGTTTGTTGATTAGGTTCCACTTATAGGTGAGATCATATGGTATTTGTCTTTCACCACCTGGCTTATTTCACTTAGCATAATGCTCTCCAGTTCCATCCATGCTATTGCAAAGGGTAGGAGCTCCTTTCTTTCTGCTGCATAGAATTCCATTGTGTAAATGTACCATGGTTTTTTGATCCATTCATTTACTGATGGGCCCTTAGGTTGCTTCCAGCACTTGACTATTGTAAATTGTACTGCCATTCCTTTACATTTGAAGAGAAGAAGAACAGAGATAACTGCCAAAAGCACCTAGGTCAGGAGTCCTGTTTTAGTGTTAGTTCTGATCCCTGACCACTGGTCAGTCAAAGTTATCCAGGTAAATGAAGGTACCACATGCAGTATGAGTACTAAAGCAGTGCTGATTAGAAGAACCACATGGTCCTGTTGTGAGAAGGTTTTCTCTGGAGTCTTATCTTAAACTGTCTTAAAATAAATTTTGGGCTTCCATATATTTCCCCATCCCTTCCTTAGATGAGAGTGTGGGGCAAGCACGTGATGAACATAGCCAGTGCAAGAGTGCTTTGGGTACTTTGGAGGAGCACTTGGAATGAGAAGTAATTTACATGTAGATTTCTAGACGCAGTAGTTGTTACATTTGTAATGTGTCACTTTATAATAATGCATGATGATGGTTATGAATTCCCAGTTAATTATATGACTGAATTTTATAAAATGAGGGACAGAATTGAGTGCCTGACGTCTTCGAGCTTTAACAGATGTTGTTAAATAATACTTAATCTTAAACAGATTTTGAGCTTTTTCATTCTGTTTCTGAGTTATTTTAAAGTGTGATTTCTTTATTTTATTGATTATGCTATTACAG